>RJWJ010001581.1:89445-125682 GCA_004363605.1 Indri indri | reverse complement strand
GATGAGAGGGTGCCCCAGGGGCCAAGAAGGGGTGGGGGGAGGTCCTTACAGGAGCAAGATAATGGGTAGAGAGGCCTGAGAGGTGAGGACAGGCATCCCTGAGGGGTAGGGTGGGGGGTCTCTGGGGGCAGTGGGGGGAGGGAGCCTCAGAGACACAAGGAGAAGCTCCCACTGCCCGCTGGTGGTGGAGGTGGGGTGTGTGGAGTGCCCTGAAGCCGGGGAGCTGGGTAAGGAGGCTGGGAAGCGGGAGTGAAGGGGCTGGGAGGGGCCGGCGTATAGAGGGGCCTGCTGGGATCCCCGAAAGCTGATAAGCAGATTCTAGAGGCAAATGGACCAGAAAAGCCCCCCAAAGGCAGGGCTGGCTGAGTGTGGAAGGTTTGAGGAGACTGAGGGTGAGAGGAGGACTTGGGGGGCTCCCGAGAAGCCAGGGGAAGGGGTCAAAGGGGCATCCCAGGGTAGCGGGGTGACGCCGAGGCAGAATTGTGTTGTGCAGGAACAGGGGAGGTGACTTCTGGGTGTTGGGGGCACACACCTGTGTGGTCAGGCCTCCATACCCCTGTGTTCCTGTTCTCCACGCTGGAGTGGGACAGGACAGTCCCGGGGGCCCCAGGCGAGGTCCGTTTGTTGTACTCATGGGGTGACCCTGTGAGAACCAGGCGTGCTGGGCTTATGCCGTGTGTGTTGGGCTCACCTGCTCGGGGGCTTGGCCTTCTGTGACCTGGATGACGAAGTTGAAGAAGAGACTTTGTTGTTGTTTTTAGAGACAGGGTCTCCTCTGTCACCCAGGCTGGAGCGCAGTGGCGTCCTCACAGCTCACTGCAGCCTAGATCTGGGCTCAAATCATCCTCCTGCCTCGGCCTCCGGAGCAGCTGGGACTACAGGTGCCGCCACTCTCGGCTGATTGTCTTAAACATTTTTTTGTAGAGATGGGGCTTTTCCTATGTTGCCCAGGCTGGTCTTGAACTCCTGGCTTAAGTGATCCTCCTGCCTCGGCCTCCCAAAGTGTTGGGATTACAGGCGTGAGCCACCGTACCTGGCAGAAGCAGACTTAATGCATACGCGTGCGAGTTAATATCGTCACAGCCAGACATGGGGATGCGTTCCTTATGCTTATGAGGCAGCCCTTTCTTCGCATTCCTGTCTTTTATGTGGTGTCTGATTTCCATCCATTGACAAATTCCCCCAGTGGAGGAAGCCAGCCATAGGGATTCCAGGGTTAGTTTTTGTTTTTTTTTTTTTTAATATGACCACAATTGAATTGCTGCTAAATTTAAGATTAATCAGCCGGCTCCGGAATGCATTTTCAATGTCTCGGGCAGTACTCGAGCCCTTCCGAGCCTGGCCTCAGAAGCCGCCTCTTCACCCCTGCAGTGAACAACCGCATCCGCTCACTCACTCACTCACATGCTTTCCCTGCCTTCTCTGCTGCGTCTTGGCCCCTCACCGTCACTTCTTCACCCGGGTCCTCCTTCGGCAGGTGTTCAGTGAGCACCTACTAGACCCACAGGGGGGGCTCTAAGATGAGCAGGGTCATGAGTGTTGCCGCTCGCTTATGTTGTGTCGTGACTTCAGGCAAGTTACTTAAACCCTGTAAATCTGTCCCCTCCTGCCTGGGCCGGGCTTACCCGAGACTTACCTCCCGGGGCGGTGGTGAGAATGAGATGAGATGGCATTTGTACAGCCCGGGATCCGTGGAGCCTGCCCCTGCCTTCCAGCGAGCCCTTTGCAGCTCCAGCTCTGGCGACATTGCCGAGCATCAGGTCACCTCGATTCTGGCCTCTGTGCCCCTTGACTCACACGTCTGGAAGTTCTAGGCTAGCAGTGGTTGAACTTCAGGACTGGAAGTTTCCTGGTGGGATGTCGTGCAGTCTGTGGCCTTAGCAGCTTCTAGAATTGGTGGCCGAGGCCCACCGGAGGCAGCCCATTCTCCCCGAGAGACTTTTAGAGCCGCACTGTCTGGTCCCGGAGCCCCCACACAGCCAGCACTACAAACGTGGCGTCTCCAAATTCCCGAGAGCTCCGAGCACAATACGCATGTTACAGACTTCAGAGGCACACAGAAAACGAAAACCGTTAATTTTTATATGGATTGTACGTGGAAAATGATAATATCTTTAATGGGCGAAATCGGTTGTGCTGTTAAGTTAATTTCACCTGTTTTCCTTTCTTAACACGGACACTGGAAAGTTTAAGCTGCACAGATGGCTCACAGCCTATGTCTTTGGACAACACTGGGTCAGCCCTTGTGTGTGTCGAGCTGAAGTATCTGCCTTTTACCCAGAGCTGCTCTTATTCCGGGACCCGGTTCAAAGTCAAGGCATTTGTGAAAACAGTTTACTGTCAAAATTGCCTTTGAAAATTCAGTGAATCACTCAATAAATGGCAGTGTATATGGTCAGGGTTTTTTTTTTCTTTTTTCTTTCTTTCTTTTTTTTCTTTTTTTTTTTTTTTTGGAGACAGAGTCTCACTCTCTTGCCTGGGCTGGAGTGCCATGTTGTCAGCCTAGCTCACTGCAACCTCAAACTCCTGGGCTCAAGCCATCCTCCTGCCTCAGCCTCCCGAGTAGCTGGGACTACAGGCATGCGCCACCGTGCCCGGCTAAATTTTTTTTTTTCTATTTTTAGTTGTTTGGCTAATTTCTATTTTTTAGTAGAGACAGGGTCTCACTCTTGCGCAGGCTGGTCTCAAACTCCTGAGCTCAAACAATCCTCCCGCCTCGGCCTCCCAGAGTGCTAGGATTACAGGTGTGAGCACTGTGCCCGGCCGTGTTTTTTTCTTTGTTGAAACAGGGTATCTTCTGGGCTGGAAGGCAGTGGCTTCATCATAGCTCACAGCAACCTCAAACTCCTGAGCTCAGAGCGATCTTCCCACCTCAGCCTCCTGAGTGGCTGGGACTACAGGCACGAACCACCACACCTAGCTAGTCTTTTTTTTTTAAGAGATGGGGGTCTTGCTATGTTGCTCAGGCTGGTCTTGAACTCCTGGGCTCAAGTGATCCTCCCTCCTCAGCCTCCCAAAGTGTTGGGATTACAGGTGTGAGCCACCACGCCCAGCCCATGGTTGGTTTTTTAATAGCCAAGTTCAGGAATTGTGTACCTGTATAAATATATAATGTTTACAGTAATGTGCAGGATATAATAAGAAGAGTGCTCTGGTTGTGTGGAATGCCCTGGAATTGGTTGCACTATTTAAATTTTGCTCCTCCCCTTCTCCCTCTCCAGTGTCAGTGTTTCATTCACATAAATTAAATGCATGTGTGATTCAACTTCTATGCTGCAGCTTCTCCCACCTGTTGGTTCTGGTTCTTGGCTTGGAGGCCACTCAGAACACCTGATCCTCCATCTTCGGCAAAGACAGACATCCTACCTTGAGCTTTACTTGCCCGGTCCCCTGGTTCCCTCATGGGCTCCTGATGTGGCTAGAGTTCTTGCATCAGGAAGGAGGCCTCCTGGGTCCTCTGAGCTGGTGCTTGCCCTTAAGATTAGGAGATCTCCCAGCCTTTGTGCGCTGGGATGCAGGCGGTGTCCTCAGTTCCTGGTTCTGGTCAGTGGTATGTCTGGGGGCGGGGGACAGAGTCACATGTCCCTCTTTCCTGCAGCACCATTAGCCCCTGGAGTGCAGGATCCCATCTGCCTCCACTCTGTGTCCTGCCAGGGCCCAGGGTGCCTCGCCACGTGGCGGAGTCACCTCTTGGTAGCTCACAGGCTCTCTTCTCATCCTCGCCCTCGGTGTCCCCACAGGGCGAACCTGGCAGACCTGCAGAAGAAGCTCGAGGAGCTAGAACTGGATGAGCAGCAGAAGAAGCGTCTGGAAGCCTTCCTTACCCAGAAGGCCAAGGTTGGGGAGCTCAAGGACGACGACTTCGAGCGGATCTCGGAGCTGGGCGCGGGCAACGGTGGGGTGGTCACCAAAGTGCAGCACAGGCCTTCGGGCCTCATCATGGCCAGAAAGGTAAGCGGCGGGGGGGCGGGCGGCCCGTCCCCATCCTCTGCAGTCCGTGCGTGGCGAGGACAGGTGCCCCAGACACAGCAGAGAGCTTGGAAGGGTGGACGCGCCCCTGCTCCCTGGCAGTCTCCCAG
This sequence comes from Indri indri, assembly GCA_004363605.1. Classification (NCBI taxonomy): domain Eukaryota; kingdom Metazoa; phylum Chordata; class Mammalia; order Primates; family Indriidae; genus Indri; species Indri indri. The sequence goes on along the minus strand of RJWJ010001581.1, from coordinate 121,603 downwards.
GCCCAGAAAGAGCCCAGCTCTGGGCGGGATGTACAGCGCCACCTGTCCACACTGGCCATGTCCCGCGCTCCCTGCCGTGGTGGCCTCTGCCTTCGAGGACATTTAAAACGCACATTCGCAGAAACGTCCTGGACTGTTTAAGGCTGGCTTGAGAAAGGCTGCATGTGGAATTTACAGGAATATTGCTCTGTTGGTCAGGGTTCTGCAGAGAAACCGAACCAATACAATGTGTGTGCGTGTGTATGTGCGTGTGTGTGCGTGTGCATGCATGTGCATGTGTGCGTGTGCGTGCGTCTATACCGTCATGCCCCCGTAACATCGTTTCCATCCATGACGGACCAAACACGTGGTGGTCCCACAGATGATAGTACTGTGTTTCTGCTGCGCCTTTTCTATGTTTTTATGTGTGTACATGCACAAACGCTTAGCACTGTGCCGCAGCGGCCCGCGGTGCCGAGCCTGGGAACACGCTGCCCAGGTTGGCGGCCCAGGAGCTAGCGAGTAGCAGGCAGTCCCGTTGGTTCATGCGAGTTCACTCTGTGACGTTCATGCAGTGACGGAACTGCCTAAGGACAGATTTCTCAGGACACATCCCCACTGTTGAGCGAGAGTGACTGTCTAGGTCAAGCAAGAGATGTATTTGAAGGAACTGGCTCGTGCGATTGTGGGGCTGCAGGTCTGAAATCTGTAGGGCAGGCTGGAGGGAAGAGTCCCAGAGCTGTCTAGAGGCAGAATTCCCTCCTCCTCCGGGGACCCCAGATTTTTCTCTTAAAGCCTTTGACTGACTGGGTGAGGCTCACCCACATCGCAGAGGGTCTACTGATTGATTGATTTAAAGAGACAGGATCTTGCTCTGTCACCCAGGCTGGAGTGCAGTGGTCACTGTCATAGCTCACTGCAGCCTCCAACTCCTGGGCTCAAGCGATCCTCCCACCTCGACCTCCCGAGTGGCTGGGACTACAGGTGCACAGCTAAAGGGTCTCCCAATTCAAATGTGAATCACATCTAAACAAAATACCTGCCCGGCACATCTAGACCAGCATTTGACAACCAGCTGGGCACCACAGGCTCACTAAGTGGGCACGTAAAGATGACCGTCACGCCACCTTTTGGGACTCTGCAGACCTGGTGCTGACAGACCCGAGCTCGCTCGTCCTGAGCTCCTGGGCGGTGACGCGGCCTCTGTGTTGTGCGTTTGAGAATAGTCCCCGGGAGATGCTGGGAGTCGAGATGAGGAAGGGCTGGCATCCCCTGAACACATGAGCAGGGGGCTTTGTGTTGCCAGATTGTTCAGCTCCTCAGGTGGGTGCCTTCAGGTGTAGAAAGCTGCCTCCTCCTGGAAGCCCACCCTCCTGCATGTCCCCACACGGTGTTCTCCAAGACCCAAGCCCCCTGCCCAGGAGGGTCTGCGCGGGGCCTGCCTTCCGCAGGAGCTCGGTCTCTGCCGGGAGTCAGCTCTGCAGCTATTTCTTCTCGCCTCCCCTCCTCCCGAAATCTGCAGCCGCGGACGTTCTATTTCTGTCCCCTGACTGCAGGCAGCCTTTTCAGAACCAGAGCAGCCGTGGGAACCGCGGGCTCCCTTCGCGCGAAGCACGGGGAGGGAAAAGGCGGAGGTGGGGTTCGGGCGGCAACGGGCACCTTGAGAGCAGAGCGCGGGTTCGCGTGTGTGTCGGGGACCGGGGGCTCTCGGAACAGTCACGGAGTCTCCCCGGTGGTCTCCGACAGCCCGTGTAGCAGACATGAGACCCGTACCTCCCCGCGGCACGGTGTCCTGGCTGAAGGGCGCGGGGTTCGTGTGCAACTCCTGTCGGCTGGGAAGTAAGATTTGGGCGTTGCCACCCACGGGGGCGTGGCCGGGTAAGTCCTGTGGTCTGCTTAGTGGTGTTGTCCCGATGTCGGTTCCTGGGGTTGACTCTGTCCTTTGGTCACGTAAGATGTCACCTTTGGGGAAGCTGGGTAATGGGTACCCAGGACTCTCGTTACTATTTTTGCAACTTGTGCTTCTATAATTCTTTCAAAATTAGGTGTTTTTTTTTTTTTTTTTTTAACTTGCCCCAAAAATTGGGATTGGGAGAGGTAATGTCGACCGTGAAGTTTGTCTGCCTGGCTGCCGTTGGCTGTGACCCCCTGACGGGCCGGGAGCCTTAGGCCAGCCGCGGGCATCAGGGCTCCTTTGATCCACTGGGAATGCCAGGCCGCCTGGGAGGCTGTTCGCCTTTAGTGGGCGGCAGGGCACAGATAGGAAAAGTGAAGCGATGACAAGGTGTTCAAGACACGGCAGCCTCAGTCCGTGGTCCCCGGTGCTGGGCGGGTTCTGAATTCCGCCGGATCAGGTCTTGAACCTGCAAGGATGGCGCGTCCCTGAGACCTGCACAGACCCCGCTTTGTGGCCAGCAGCCCTTGGTTAGCTGGGATCATCCCACCCGGCGTGACGTGGGTCCGAACGGCAACGAGGCCAGTTCTCCCTCCAGCGTCATGTGACAGCCACGGGGGCGAAGTCCCTGCGGTACTGGGGCCAGGAGAGGTTGGAGGAGAACTTAGCGTGTTTGTCACACACGTGGGGTTCTTTGAACTCCCTGTGCTCGGGGCAGAGCAATGGTTTTGGCCTGCGCTTGTCTTCCTCCGCACCGCCCCAGCTTGCTTCTAGAATGGAGGTCCCGTGACGGGCCAGGGCCACATTGCACTGCGAGCTGCCATCTCGTGAGCGGTCAGAGCCTCGTCACGGGCTGGGCAAGGGGGAAGCAGACCCTTCCGGGCACCTGCAGGGCCCGTGCTGTGAACGGTAGGCAGGTGGGGGGCGGGGTCACACGCACAAATCGTGGCCTTAAAAGAGGGCGCCTGCCGTTCAGCCTCGGTGGGTGTGGCCAGGCAGGGTCGCAGGCCCCGGGCGGCCTCCTCTTCTGATTTCTGACAACTGATTCAGACGTTCAGAGACACTGAGCAGGCCACACATGTCTGCTGGCCACAGCCAATTTGTAAGCCGTCAGCTTGCGACCTGCGACGTAGCATGCTGCCGAGATCATTGTAGACCCAGCCCTGTCGGGTGGCGGCGTGCTCCTTCCCTCCTGTGTCCTGCCATTGCCTGGTAAAGCCCTTTCTCCTCCTCTCCTCATTCGTGGCCCCAACCGCATTCCTGCCTCGAGTTCTTCATTCCTCAGTGGAAACCACCTCCGACTCCCAGCAGCCTGGTGTTCGCTCTGAACGCCCACCAGCGTCGCTGTGTCGTCAGCTGTCAGGGCCCGCACGGCCCGGGCACTGGTGTCGTGGAAAGAACCGTGGGCTTTGGCATCCGTGAGGCCAGCCCCAGTCCTGACTTACCAGCCGCGTGCCACTGGGAACATCTCTGAACCTGAACTTGCTCAGTCAGCACGATGGGGGCAGTCACACCTGTCCCCCAGGGTGGTTGTCGGGCCAACTGCAGACGCACAGGTGCTCAGAGACGCTCCCTCCCGCCCTCTGTCCCTCTTTCTTCCTTTTCTTATGTCAGCTGGGAAAGCTTGCTTGACAGGCCCCAGATGTTACAGAGCCATTAAAAGTGAGATCAGGGCTGGGCGCGGTGGCTCATGCCTGTAATCCCAGCACTCTGGGAGGCCGAGACAGGAGGATCACTTGAGGCTGGGAGTTCGACACCAGCCTGGGCAACATAGTGAGACCCCCATCTCTACAAAAAACAAGAATTAGCTGGATGCCATGGCACATGCCTGTAGTCCCAGCTACTCAGGAGGCCGAGACAGGAGGATCACTTGAGCCTGGGAATTGGAGGCTGCAGTGAGCTGTGATGACAATACTGCACTCTAGCCTGGGTGACAGAGCGAGACCCGTCTCAAAAAAAACACCAAAAAACACATAAAAAAAAGTCTGTGCTTCAGTATCAGGTCCCTTGGAGACGTGGTCGTTGCCTCACAGATGCGGTCCCGATGCAGGAGAGAGTGTGCTGGGTTCTGGGGTGATCGTCCGTCCTGCTGAGGCCCCCACGGTGGGAGTGAGTGTCCCAGCAGCCCCAGAGAGCCCGACTGGGCAGGCGGGTTGGGGGAGAAGTGAGAACCAGAGGGGCGGTCAGAGCAGAGGGCTGCGGTCAGGGTGGGCAGGAGGCGTTGCCTGGGGAAAGGGGGGGCGCTGGGCACGCGCCTCTGGGACCTGCCAGGGTTCCCAAGGTCGCAGGCCCCGTGAGTGGGGCTCTCCCCCGACACGCCCTGCGAGCGCGGCACGCTCCTTCACGCCTTCCTGCCCTCCGACAGGCAGCCCTTTGTCCCTGCGCCTGCAGCGCCCTCCCCGGCCTCGTCCTTGTGGCGACTCCGGCCCCTCCTCGGAGGCCCAGCCCCAGTGTCACCTTATATCTCCGTTGTTCCCCGAGCGCCCGGATCGATTCCCCTTGGCGGCACTTCCGCCACACTGACATCGTTGTACCCGTTTCTCTTCCCTCCTGACCGCGTGTGTCCTCCAAGCAGGGACCATCTCGGTCCTCAGTTTCCCTCGGCCACTGGCCCAGCCTGTAAGCGACTCTGCCCAGGGGTTTGTTGGATCCAGGACGTTCCTTTCCAGCCTCCACCACCCGGCTCTGCCCGCCGACAGACGCGTGAACGTCGCGTCTTGTCTTGTCTTATCGCGATGGCCGCAGGGAAAGCCCCGGGTTAGCTGGGATGCTCTCCCGGAGCCTCAGCCGCTGCCTCGCCGCCTGTGGGCTCGGGGTTGCTCAAGACGGTTGTCAGTGTCTCTTCCACATCTCTCAGGAGGGTCCTGTGGCCTCCTCGTGCTGGTTGAAATGCTGGATAGATCGATGAGGATTTCCCCTGTGGACTTGGGCTGGAGGGGACGGGGAGCCAGAATCCCCGGGTGTGACCCCGGGCTCTTCTTCGCTCGCTGGGCTCAGCGTGGGGTCCCAGCCCAGGGGCGGGGAGGGGCTCCTGGTAGACCCACCTTGGCTGAGAGAAGGGCAGAGGTAGTGTCATCACCCCCTCCAAGGGGCTCTGGGCCCTGGGCAGGCCGATGCTCTGTTGAAGCGTGACGTGGGGGCGGGGCATCCTTGCGACACGGTTCCTGCTGTAACCCGGTGGAAATACCTGCTCCATCGGCCTTTTTTTAACAGATTTATCGGGACGTAATTCACATACCAGACAATGTCTGTCCCCTTTCTAAAGTATATAAAATTGGACGCTTTATAAGGCAGACACCTCGGAGCGGGATCCCCACATGGCTCAGCTGGTCTTGGATGCTTCTGTGGACGCCTCCAGGGCAAAAGGCCCAAACATCCCCTTCCCCCACAACAACCCCATCCCCCGTTTTCTGACCCCCTAAGTGGCCTGGTCCTGACGTCTGTCCCCTGCAGCTGATCCACCTGGAGATCAAGCCGGCCATCCGGAACCAGATCATCCGCGAGCTGCAGGTCCTGCACGAGTGCAACTCGCCCTACATCGTGGGCTTCTACGGCGCCTTCTACAGCGACGGCGAGATCAGCATCTGCATGGAGCACATGGTGAGTGCCACACGCCTGGGACCTGGAGGGCAAGTCCCCAGAGCCCCGGGCTTGGGACCAGGGGCAGGTGCACAGGACCAGGAACTCAGGTGGAACAGGGGGGTGTCAGGGAAAAGTCTCCCCACCTGGATCCTCAAAGCCCTTGTTCTCCAAAGCCACAACACACCAGTTTCCAAGAGGTCCTCCTAGGGCCCCTCGACGCCCATGTAAGCATCTGTGTCTGTAGATGCATTTGGGGATTTTATGTTTGTTTATTTGTTTAGAGGTGGGGCTCTCATTATGTTACCCAGCCTGGACTCGAACTCCTGGGTTCAAGTGATCCTCTATACTCAGCCTCCCGAGCAGCTGGGACTGCAGGTGCACACCACCATGCCTGGCTAATTTTTTAATTTTCCGAAGAGACGGGGTCTTGCTATGTTGCCCAGGCAGGTCTCAAACTCCTAAGCTTAAGTGATCCTCCCACCTCGGCCTCCCAGAGTGCTGGGATTACAGGCGTGAGCCACCGCGCCCGGTGAGATGCCTGTTTTTTAAACATTCACACGCTCTGCCCAACTTTGCTGCTTCACTCGCTGCATCGGGGAATCATTCCCTGACGTGAGGCAGCTGTCTCCGTCCTGCCACCCTCTGCGTAGTGTTCCTGCCTGAGTGTGGACGGCATGGGAACTCATTAAACGCTCCCTTGCTGGGGACGCTTAGGTCCAGTCCCTGCCCCATCTCGAGTCACACCGCATTGGGTGTCCTTGCACAGGAGCAGGTGCACCTGTGGGGTGGAGCCCTGCAGTGGCGTTGCTGGCTTCAAGGGTACATGCGACTAAAACTGGATCGGTTTCCAAATCGCCCTGCACGGAAGACGTGGCCACCCGAGCTTTCTCCAGGGTAGCCCGCGCCTGGCCCGGCTCAGACCCGCAGATCGCAGTGTCTAGGGTGGAGCACAGACACCGCCATGTGGATTCCGATGTGCCCCCTTGTTAAGACACTCTGGTTTTGAAGCCCAGAAGTGGGTGGGATGGAGCGTAATGAAAGCAGAAGTGGTCAGAGCCCAAGGCCTCCCGCCAAACCGAGCCCGCCAGGTATCAGACCATCCACTGCAGGCCTCCCCTTGCAAAACCAGGCTGCGACAAGGCCTCAGGCACGTTGGCCTCGGTTCCGCCCTAGAAATGCGCCGTCCTCTTTGACAGTTTTGTAAGAAAGACAGGAAGCGAATTTCAGCAAGGGCCCCCACTCAGCCGCGTGATGAGACGCCTGGCCCCTTTCTCACCTGGAAAGCAGGGTCGCGTCTGCCCCACCTTGCAGAGTCATGGTGCGGCTGAGAATCAAAGGGTGACATGAGGATGAGGAAGCGCTTTGTGGTCTGAGGTGGTCCCTCTCTGTCCCCTCTGTGCTGTGGCATCCTGTCCCTCCCCCCTGCTCAGGAGCTCCGCCGACTCCCCTATTAACATCGTGGGTTAGCTCTTAGGCCTCCTCTCTCCTGTGCAGGAAACGGGGAGCCTTTTGTTCTTGGGGAGTTCGAGACAGTGCTTCCAGAGCCAGCACCCACCCTGGCGGGCTCTGACCACACCCCATGCAAGAGGGAGATGGGAGCCATCCTGACTGCATTTGTCGGGCTCGTTCTTTAGAACTCTGAGTTTAATGTTTTTGCCTTGCTTTTTAAAAATTTTTTTGTAGAGATGGGGTCTCACTGTGTTGCCCAGGCTGGTCTCGAACTCCTGGCCTCAAGCGATCCTCCTGCCTTGGCCTCCCAAAGTGCTGAAATTGCAGGCATGAGCCACCGTGCCTGGCTCCACTTTGGTTTTATAACAAGCTGGGGACGGTGGACCGTGTAGACAGCACACAAGTAAAAAGACGTGTTCAGCTGTAGCCCACACGCCCACGATATCTACTGATAGGGTCTGTGATTTCAAAATAAATGTGGGTGAGAAAAGGCATATGTGGCCGGGCGCGGTGGCTCACGCCTGTAATCCTAGCACTCTGGGAGGCTGAGGCGGGCGGATTGTTTGAGCTCAGAAGTTCGAGACCAGCCTGAGCAAGAGCAGGACCCCGCCTCTACTAAAATTAGAAAGAAATTAATCGGACAACTAAAAATATATAGAAACAATTAGCCGGGCATAGTGGCGCATGCCTGTAGTCCCAGCTACTCGGGAGGCTGAGGCAGGAGGATCGCTTGAGCCCAGGAGTTGGAGGTTGCTGTGAGCTAGGCTGACGCCACGGCACTCACTCTAGCCCGGGCAGCAGAGTGAGACTCTGTCTCAAAAACAAAAAAAAAAAGGCATATGTGACAAACCCACAGCGAGTGTCACACCGAGTGGGGAGAAACCGAAAGCCTTTCCTCTAAGATCTGGCAGGAGACAGGGTGCCCATTGTCACCGCTGTTACTCAGCATAGCGCTGGGAGTCTTTGCTTGAGTGATCGGGTAAGAGAAGGAAACAGCCTCCAAGCTGGAAAGGAAGAGCTCAAATTATCTTTGTTTGCGGATGATGGGAAGACATCTGCACCCCATGCTCACTGCAGCGCGCATCACGGTAGCCAAGATTCGGAATCACTGTAAGGGTCCTCCAACGGCTGAGTGGATACAGAGATCATGGTGCGCGCACACGTGGAGTATTATATAGCCACAAAAAGGAACGACACCCTGCCATTGCAGCCATGCGGATGAACCGGAGGACACTATGTGAAGCGAAATGCACCAGGCACAGAAAGACCAATCTCACCTGGTCTCGCTCACATGCAGGCGCTGAATATTAAAAACGACGGATCTCATGGAGACGGAGAGTAGAATGACGGTCGCCAGAGGCTGGGAAGGGCGGCAGGGAGTGGGGATAAAGTGGGGATGGGTCATGGGTACACAGGCACAGTTAATTAGATAGAATGAACAATATGTGATAGCACAGCAGTGTGACTATAACCAAAGTAAATCAGGGTGTACTTTAACTCAAAGAGTGGAATTGGAGTGTTCCTAACACAAAGAAATGTTACCCCGATGTGACTAATTCACGCTGTGTGTATCCAAACATCACACGTACCCTGTGAACATATGAAACTATTATGTGCCCGTGAGAGTTAAAAATAATTTTCAAAAATGAAGATCAAGCAACTGCACAAATAAATAAAAATTTTTAAAAGTTTTAAAAATTCGGGCTGGGCGCGGTGGCTCACACCTGGAATCCCAGCACTTTGGGAGGCCGAGGCGGGAGGATCGCTTGAGGCCAGGAGTTCAAGACCAGCTGGAGCAACATAGCAAGACCCCAACTCTACTAAAAGTAGAAAAATTAGCCGGGCGTGGTGGTGGCGCCCCTAGTCCCAGCTACTTGGGAGGCTGAGGCAGGAGGATCACTTGAGCCCAGGAGTTGGAGGCTGCAGTGAGCTGTGATGACACCACCGCACTCTAGCCTGGGTGACAGAGCGAGACTCCGTCTCAAAAAAAAAAAAAAAAGATCTAGAAGAATATAAGTGACACTTTAGGGGAGGAACCAATGGGGGGTCAGAGGGTTATTTGTTTACGTGTGTATTCTTTATAAGAAAAACGCATTCATGTACTACTTGATAAAGGTACAATTTCAGGAATATGTAAAGCACACACCACACACACAACATAAATGCGTATGGTGGTGCACAAAGTGTAGTTTGGGGTCACCAAGGCCTCGTTGCAGTGTCTCCTGTACCACATCCTGTCTCTGTGACTCCGGCAAGCTCCTTACCCAGCCACACTTGGTCTTCTCAGCCGTAGACCGAGGACTCCCAGCCAGGGCCCGTTCCGCACCCCCAGGAGACTCCTGGCACTGTCTGGAGGCATTTTGGTTGTCACAACTGGGGTGCGACCCTGAATGTCCTCATTCGGCAACTGTTTATTGCCACTCTAAGAATGCAAGTGGCTGTGGTAGGAAGCAGGGATTACAGTTAAAAACAATTTTTTAAAAAATTCTTGTAAGGTTGATTGATAAAAATGAGAAAAAAGTAGAATAACTCCCACCTCGCCCTGCTCGAAAGCGGGGCCGGGCAGCGCCCTGGCCAGACCAGGCTGGTCGGAACACCTGGTCCCGGCGGTTCCTCCAGGCCTTTCCGAGCCACAGCCACACCTACCCTCTGTCCCAGCATGTCTGTCCCTCCAGCTGCTCGAGACAGTCCCACGTGCGCTCTGGAAGGCTCAGAGCGTGTTGGGTTTTCTAGAACTCACCACGGACTTTCCAACTGAGTGTGGCCGGGCAAAAGTGGCCAGAGAGGGCCTCCCCGAGTCCTGGCGCCTCTCCCCTGCCTCCTGCTGCCAAGCGAAGTGGAAGGCGTCGCAGGGCAGGAGTCCTGGAGCAGCGTGGTGGGGAGGTCCCGGCCCCTGGCGTCACCTCCCCAGCCTCAGTTCTGCTTTCCGCCCTGTCAAAGAACTCGGCCTTGTCACCCCTGGTCCTGGGAGTGGCCGCTGGGCGTGTCTGGGAGCCTCGACCTCTGCGCAGGTGCCTTGGGCAGCCCCGTGACTCCCGGCTTCTGGTGTCCAGGTTGGGTGCCGAGGAGGTTCGGGCAGGGCGGTGAATTTCTGCTTCCTGGTTCACTCAGGGCATCCAGACGACACCCGGGTGTCAAGGGGGTGCCACCATCCTTCACGGGACATGCGGCACAGTGGGCGGGAAATGGCAAGATAACGGGGCAAGGGGCCGACGTATTGCCATTTCCTGCACTGGCTGCACTGGGTGTCACTCCTGCGGGGAACACGCCCTCAGGCGCCACATCAGTTCTGCCCTAAGTTTCCTCACAGGGGCCAGGGACGGGCAGGTGCCCAGACGCGAAGCTAGCAAGGAGGCCAGGAAGCCCCACGAGGGGACCTGGACCTGCCTCGCATCTGCTGCCCAGTGGCTGTGTCCTCACGCTCCCCCGCCCCTCGCTTGCTGGGCACAGACCCCAGGAAGCACCACGGGATGGAGCCTGGCGGGCACATGAGGCCGGCCCCAGAGCTATCTGTGCCCCCACTTGGGTTTTGGCCACAACCGGAGCAGAGCCCCTGCCCCAGCGACCTCCGGAAGGCCGGGTCACGAGACCAGTTCTGGGAAGGGGACACACTGGCACCCTGGTCCTGTTCCCTCCCTGCCCTGATTGGCCACAGAGGCCCGAGGCCTCTGCCTCCTGTGGGGAGGTAGCCCCCACCTCGCCGAGAGTGGGAGACGCTTCCCTGTGCTACGTGGGGAAGGGCAGCTGCCCCTTCCTGACCGGCCACTTCTTTTCCTTGCGACCCCAGGACGGGGGCTCCCTGGACCAGGTGTTGAAAGCAGCCAAGCGGATTCCCGAGGAGATCCTGGGGAAGGTTAGCATTGCGGTAAGTCCCGCCCTCCAAGGGACGTCCCTGCTGGGGCCTCAGGTCCTCCCAGGACTCTCCCCGTTGCCACAGTGGGCGCTGCTGGCCCTGCACACTCAGGGCGCCGGCAGGTCACTCTGTGCGCTTGCCGAAGGAGCATCCGGGCAGGATGGGGGACACCGGGACCTCTGAGGGCCAACGGCCAGGGCAGGGCATGAGCCTGCGCATGTGGGATGGGCGTCGGATGGAATGAGACGCTGGGGGCCTGGCGCCCCGCACAGCGGGGACCCAGAAGTGAAAGATGCTGTCGGTGCGGTCGCCGTTGCTCGTTTCATTTCTAGGAATCTGCCCTCCCGGGTGTAGCTCAGTGAAACAGCCCTGGAGGCCGTAACTTTTCAGTCTGGGGGCCCTTAGCACGGGCCTGGGACCCCAGTGCTTGGCAGACGGTGCCTGTCGGCTGAATGCGCTGAACCCGGCCGCCCAGCGCACACCAGACCCTCCCTGGCGGGGCCCTGGGCCACTGTCCTAGCTTCTGTCTCAGCTCCGTCCCGTGAACCAGGCCGCGGTGGCGTCTGCCTCTGCCATGGGCAGTCATACGGGAATCGCTGGGTTGGTGCTTACATGGGGCGGCGTCACTGTGCCCCGCCCTGGCGAGCTGGCGCACCTGAAACAGGGCCGCCCTGGCGGGTCCTGTGCTCTGCGGTCGCTCGGGTCAGGGGAAAAGCCCCCTCGTGCCACTGTGGAGCCGACCCCCATCCCATGGGCCCTGCAGGTGCTCCGGGGCCTGGCGTACCTCCGGGAGAAGCACCAGATCATGCACCGAGGTGAGCGTGGCCCGGGCCCTGCCCGCGGTCGAGGGGGCGAGGGGGCGGCGGGCGGAAGGGCGGCGAGCCCCCTGCTCCCTGGCTGTCTCTGCAGACGTGAAGCCCTCCAACATCCTGGTCAACTCCAGGGGCGAGATCAAACTGTGTGACTTTGGGGTGAGCGGGCAGCTCATCGACTCCATGGCCAACTCCTTCGTGGGCACGCGATCCTACATGTCCGTGAGTGTCCGTGTCTCGGGCCTGCCCGCGCCCCTGCGGTCAGCTCGGCCTCGCTCTCCGGAGGGCTTGGGAAGCCCGCGCTGCCCCGTCCGTCTGCTCTCCGTTCTGCCGCGTGTCCCCTTCCTCTCGGAATTTGGATTCGATCCCCTTGTCGCTTAGGTTTCTGTCGGCGGCAGCGCCTACCCGGGCCCTTCCATAACTTCCCGACCCAGAGATGGGACTCTCAGGTGTTTTAGGCCGTGACTGGGGGGCTGGGAACCTGCCAAGCCGGTCACAGGAGCAGGTCCTGAGGAGTGTGTGTGTCTTAGGGACGCGGCCGTCCCTGCACCCTGGGCTCCCCAGGAGCTGCGGTCAGCACCAGCACCCGGCCTTGGCCAAGGTCTCTCCAGCAAGCGCAGCAGGGAGGCACGGGGGGCCAAGGCTCGTCAGCCCAGAAAGAGGGGTGGCCGGAACTGGGAATGGGGCAAGCCCGTCCCCGCTGCCCCAGGTTTCACCTGCGATCCCCGCCCCTGGCATCTTCCCTGCCTCTCTCGACAGCCGGAGCGGTTGCAGGGCACACACTATTCGGTGCAGTCCGACATCTGGAGCATGGGCCTGTCCCTGGTGGAGCTGTCCATCGGAAGGTACCCCATCCCCCCGCCCGACGCCAAGGAGCTGGAGGCCATATTTGGCCGGCCCATGGTCGATGGGGCGGAAGGAGAGCCCCACAGCATCTCGCCTCGGCCAAGACCCCCTGGGCGCCCCGTCAGTGGTATGGTCTGAGTCTGCAACTTCCGGTCTGGACGGGCGGTGACCTCCGCAGGGACTGCTTTGCTCGGGGACGGCAGCTGCCTCCCCTCTGGCCCTTGTCAGAGCCACCTGTCCCCCCAGGATGGTGCTAGCTGCGGCCAGCAGTCCTCAGATGGTCCTGGGGTTTCTGGGGACAGAGCTGACAGCAGCGAACGCCGAGACCTGCTACGTCCAGGGCAGCTGCACCTGTTGCTGCCAGCTGCAGGGCTCCAGCAGCACGGCCCTTCGGCCAAGCCTTCCATTGGTTGGTCTTTCCAACATTTGATCCCGAAAATGCTCAGAAACTTACAGCAATGTGGAAAGAATTGCACAGTGACACCCTTGTCCCCACCGCCTAGATCCCGCAGTGAGCACGCTGCCGTAATTGGCTAAGCCTTCCAGGGAGCCCTGGCGTTGAGGAGAATTTGACTGAGTTTCCTTAGGTGACTGGTTGGATTCGGCCCTGGCACACAGAAGGCGCCGTCTGGGAGGGAGCGGAAGGCCCCGGGCCCCGGGGGACAGCTGGGCTCCCAGAGAACAATCCAGCGCTTAGAGCAGGCGCCCGCGAGCCGGGAGCTCCCCGCCGCCGGAGATGTTCCAGCCCGGCGCTCCCATCACTCCTGGGACAGCGTGAGGGAAAGGCCCGGCTGGGGGGCAGACGCATGACACAGCTCTTGGGCACCTGTGATTTCCTTTAAAGCTGAGCGACAGGAAGGGGGTTGAGTTACAGTCCAAAGGACCATGTAGCGGACTGTGGTTGGTTGGTGGGTTTTGCAACAACTCTACTGAAATATAATTCACGTGCCCTACAATTCACTCATTTAAGGGATACGATTTGGTGGGTTTGGGTTGCTGTGCAATTGTGACCTCTATTTAATTCCAGAACATTCTCACCACCCCAAAAGGAAGCCCTGTCCCCATCAGTAGTTGCTCCCCAGGTCCTGGTGACCACGAATCCACATCTCTGTGGATCTGCTTGTTTTGGACATTTCACATAAATGGAGTCACACACTGTGTGTCCTTCTGTGTCTGGCGTCTCTCACTGGGCACGATATGCTCAGGGTCCATCCACGCTGTGGCCTGTGTCAGAGCCTCATCCCCTGTCATGGCTGAGTGATACTCCAGTGTGTGCAGGGACCACGTTGTGTTGACCCACTCACCAGTGGTCAGACACTGGGTTGTCAGGTGGAGATTTTAACAGTGATTTTACGCCTAGTTCCTTCCCTGCAACCTGCTTGGGTGACTTGAGCTCACCCGAGGGAGAGTCTCCTGGGTCTTTGTCCTTGGCCTGTTTCTGGCCCCCCCCAAGCCCCAGGTCCCAGGTGGCCTCGAGGCCCCTTCCCTGCCCGCAGCCCAGCCAGCCAGTCCCTTTCATTCGGGACAGGGCAGAAGGCGAAAGTTCGGCTGCCAACCCCAGCCTCGGCAGCCGGGTCTCAGACATGGGGCAGCCACCCCGCCAGGCTCCCGTCCTGAGCGGCACCTAGGTCTGCCACTGTCACAGCTGGCAGCTCCATGCAAGGTCACGCTGCTGTCCTTCCCTGGGGCGGGCGGCATCCTCCCCCCGCCCTTCCGGAGCACAGTGGGCGATGACTTTGGCACAGCCTGAGAGCAGCATGATGCCGAATGTGCGACTTCTTGAAAACTGCCCATGCGACTTCTGGCTTTTTCATTGTTGTTTTTAAACTCCAGAGGCTCAGGCAGGAAGTTACTCGCAGGGCAGTGAGCTCAGGAGCCGGGGGGGGGGGGGGGGGCCTGTGTCCCGGGCCCCGCGCACCTGCCTCTGGCCCGGCCGTCGCGGGGAGGAGGGCACGAGGCTGCGCTCAGCACGGCAGACCCTGCCCTCGGAGAGGCGCGAGGTCTCCCGCCATGTCACCCTGTTTCTGTCCTCTGGCAGGTCACGGCATGGACAGCCGGCCAGCCATGGCCATCTTCGAGCTCCTGGACTACATCGTGAATGAGGTTGGTACCTGCCGCCCCCCACGCCGCCACGCTGCCCAGTGCAGCCGTTCCCGCAGGAAAGTTACCGGAAAGAAGAGAATTGGACCGTTCGTGGATTTGGGCGAGGAGGGTGCAGGGGGTCTGTAGAACACTCCAGCAGGCGGCTGTCAGGTGTTGACGTGCGTCTCCTGCCCCCCCTCCCCCAGTCCAGAGGGACACGTGTGGCTGTAGCCCAGGGCTCAGCCGAGGAGCCAGGGCGCAGCTCTGTGGCCCTGTCTGTTCCTCTAAGTGCCTCGGAGCCCACGGGCCTGAGCTCATCAGTGAGCCCCCTTGGATGAAGGTCCAGGGTGGCCCTTGTCTCTGGGAAGGCGGCACAGAGCTCCCAGGAGGAGCAGGCGCCCCTTGCTGTCCTGAGTGCGCGCCACGGGTCCCACTCAGTTAACCCTTGTGGCCACCCGAGAGTGGGTGGCGTGCGTGTTCCCGTTGTGCCGAGCAGTAGTCCGAGGCCTGCGGAGGGGGTGGGGGGCGTAGCGCTGGCCCTCGGAGCCCTCCCTGTGGGCCCCGTCAGCAGGCCAGGCCCCTCCCTGGGCCTTCTGTGGGCTTCCGTGTGTCTTTGGTGGCCCTTTGGAGCCGGGGCGCAGTGGCAGGGCGAGGCCTGGCCTGGGGTGGGGTGTCGAGGTGAGCAGCTCCAAGCAGGCTCCCTGACACGACAGCAAAGGGCGGGGTGGCTCTGGGGACACAGCTCTGCCTGCACCTGGCAGCGACGCCCAGGCCCGGAGTGCACGTCCCCCCACCCCCAGGGAGGGGCCGGCCTGCACCTCGGCCGCCTCCACGGCCACCCCCGCCCCGGGGTGTGCACGCTGGGCCCGGCTCCTGGAACGAGCTGCCACCGGCGGAGCCCGAACGGTGGCTCTTCTGAGACAGTAGGGTCGCTCTCGGGCAGGTGACACAGGGTGGGCCTGTCCACAGAATGAGGGCGGGCAGAGGACTGCCGGCCGTTCCTCACCCAGCCACCGTCCCTGTGCACGAGCTCCCGGGAGGAGGCAGCTCTGGGAGGGCGCAGGGGGCAGGACGGCCAGGGCGGGGAGAGGTCCTCAGGGTGTCCCCAGGGACATGCGGGGCCAACTCTGCCGTCTGTGTCTTCTCCACAGCCTCCTCCCAAGCTGCCCAACGGCGTGTTCACCCCGGACTTCCAGGAGTTTGTAAATAAATGGTGAGGCATTGGGCTCAGCTGCAGGCGGGCGGGGCGGGTGCCCGATCCCGGGCCGTGACCCAGATGTGCCGTTGCTTCCGGATCCTGGGCGGGCCTGCCTGGCAAGAACCTGGCCCAGTGGCAGGATTTTGTGGGACACCTGAGCCCCTTTCCTGGGCCGCTGGGCCACGGTCCAGGCTGCACGTAGGGCGCACTGTGTGACCCCCAGCTGCAGTGGTGCTTCTGCGGGCGAAGGTGCCGCAGGCCCTTTGCACGACCCTCCGGCAGGCCCTGTGTACGTTTATGTCTGGGCGAGGGTCTTCTCCGTTCTGAAGAACCCGCATTCAGCCCTGAAGTGCTTTTGGCTGCTGCCTTTAGACAGTTCTGCTTTTTTTAAGGGAAAAGTTCCATTTTGACATTCACACTTCCAACCTCGGGGTTTTTATTAAACGTTGAGCTGTGGTTGCTGTCGACCTTCTGCCCAGCCGGTCAGGCAGGGGATTCCCACCCTCTTCCCTGTCCCGCTGTTTCTGCCCCCAGACCCTCGCCCCGACATGCCCAGCACCAAGAGGGGCAGAGTTGGGACCCCTTGTCCCAGCAGGGGCAGGACAAGTTCTGAGCCCCAGGGCCAGGCCCCTGGTGCACTGGGCACCGGGACGGGGCTGGCACAGGCTGCCCAGCACAGGTCAAAAGGTAGGTCCCCCCAGAGCCACCAACTAACGGCCCTGTGTTACGTCCTTCCCTCCCTGTGCCACCTTGGGAACCACAGCCTGATCAAGAACCCGGCGGAACGTGCCGACCTGAAGATCCTCATGGTGAGTGAGGCCCACAGCTCACGGGACCCAGCTGAGGACCCTCTGGGTCTCCCTCATCCATTAGCAGGAGCCACTCAGGCCCAGCCGGTCCCCCCAGATCCTGGGTGACGCAGGGTGTTTGCTTGGGGTCGGCTGTGGGCTGCGCTGCCCCGCCTCAGGCCACGGGAGTGGCTGGAGGTGGCTCATAGCTCCTGGGCACCTTCCCCTGTGTCCCCAAGGACAGCGGGTGACCTTCCCTGTTTGCATACCTGGGGCAGGCAAGTGCCCCTCGGGCCTGGGGTACTCCAGCGCCCCCGGTGGGCCCCTTCCCCTCCAGCTCCTCCTCCTCCCAGACTTGGGGTGCTCTCCGGGCAGCCATGTGCTTCCACCCTGGCCAGACCCTCCCTCAGCAGGTCGGGCATCTGCCCCCGGGAGGGGTGGTCCCAGTGTCCCTTCTTTAAATCCCCACCCTTCAGGCCAGGAACAGTGGCTCACGCCTGTCATCCCAGCACTCTGGGAGGCTGAGGCGGGAAGATCACTTGAGGTTAGGAGTTCGAGACCAGCCTGAGCAAGCGCGAGACCCCGTCTAAGACATTGTCCCTCCCAGACGGCCACTGTCCCTCTCAGACGACCGCTGTCCCACGTGCCTGTGAGAAAGCAAAGATGCTGGCACAGCCGGGAGGCTCACTCTCAATCTCAGGTGTTCAGCGGCACGAAACGAGCATCTTAGGGTTGCCGGAACATGGCGTTTTTTAAAAGTGTGCCACGCCCTTCCGTGGGTTCCCACACGGTTCCCCGAGACCAGCAGGCCCCACAGGGTCGAACCCCTTCCTTCCCGTCCCTGCCCAACCCCTCTTCCTCCCGGCCCACCCCTCCCCTCCCCAGGGCCTTTGCACAACATCCTCCCGTCCCCTGGCGGCGGCTGCCCGCCTGCAGGCCTCCGCCTCGGTGCCTGGCCCGCCCCGTCCCATCTGACCCCACGCCCGTTAGCCGCGCTGACACTGTGATCCCCGCTGGTTGCTGTCGGCTGCCGTCTGAGTAGAAAGTCCGGGCCTGAGCCCTGTGTGGGAGGGGTCTGTGTCCATTGGTTTTCTAGAAAGCCCAAGCCCGTTCCCATCTGGTCAGTGAGCACTGACGCGGTGGTCGCCGTGCGTTGTGAAAACACCGTGTGTGGGTAGAGAAGGGCGCTCATGGCGAAATAGCTCACTCCGTAGCCAGCTTCCTAAACATCACCCGTGACTCTGGGTAACCGTGGAACCTGGGGACCTAACAGGACGTTGGCTTCGTCCCCAAACCCGCGCCGACCTGAACCTCACGAGCCACATTCCAGGGGCCCCAGAGCCTCCTGTGGCCGGCGGCTCCCGGGCCGGTCAGTGTGGGGAGAGCCTCACTCTAGAGCCAACGTCCTCACCCCGGGCCATTGCGACCCCAGGGGATACCGGGCGATGTCTGGGGACATCTGTGCTTGTCACAACTGAGGGTGCTCCTGGCATGGGGTGGGTGGAGGCAGGGACGCTGCTCGGCACCAGCAGGCCCAGGATGGCCCCTCCCTCGAGTGATCCCTGCCCAGCGTCCACAGTGCCGGGGGAGAGGGGAGACCCCAGGCCTGCGTGAGCCTCCCATGGCCTGACCCTTGCCTCTGGGAGCCCAGGCTGTGGGGACCGTGTCGTGCTCACTCCCTGGGTGGAGGGGGTCGTCCTGAGACCCCTCCTGGGCTCTGACACACCACCACCCCCTCCGGGTGTCCCTCTCCTGCCTCGAGTGTGTCCTCCCGGGGCCGGGGGTCCTTTCTGGCTGGCAGGGCCGCTCCTGCTGCAGCCCCCAGCCGCGCTCACGGCCCCCTTGCGTTCTAGAACCACACCTTCATCAAGCGGTCCGAGGTGGAAGAGGTGGATTTTGCCGGCTGGTTGTGTAAGACCCTGCGGCTGAACCAGCCCAGCACGCCCACGCGCACCGCCGTGTGACGCGGCCCGGCTCCCGCGGCCCGCTGGCGACCTGTCCACCGTCCCTTCCGTGCCCTTCCAGCCGAGGACAGACCGGCCCTTCCCACCCCCCAGCCCCCCTCTGTGGAGAGCGCCGGGCCAGGCACACGTGGGGACGTGGGTTCCTCCTCTCGCCTGGCCCAGCCGGGGCACCTCTGGCCCCTGGGGACGGGCGACGCTGCTCCCGTTGTCTCAGAACCTGCTTACTTAGGTTTAAAAAAAACAGCGAAAGAAAACGCAGTCTGTGCCTATTGTACCTCTTTGTTCCGTTTGTTTCGGGGTGTCGGGGGGCTTCGCCGCAGCCCCAGCGTGGAGGAGCTTCCCAGGGGGTGGCCCTGGAGCAGGAGGACGAGGGGAAACCTGCCCTCGCCCCTTTCGTCTCGGGAGTGAACCCCAGATGCTGGCGGTTTTCACGAGAGAGGGGAGAGCCGCCTCGTGTCCCCAGGCAGCTGTCCCCCTATCTCTGCTCCCTGGGAAGAGCAGAGCAGGGCCCTCGCGTCAAGATGGAGCCCACTCCCCCGCTGTCCCCGAGCACACCCCCCTCCCTGTCCCAGGGCTTCAGAGAGCAGAAGCTCCCAGCTCCCGCCGGGGCAGCCGCACAGAGGAAGCGCTGGGTTTCCAAGCCCTGCGGCTGAAAACCCGGCAGATCCGGTAGATAAGGCCTGCGCTGCCTCTGTGCGTGCAGCAAGGGGGGCGGGTGGTTCTGTCACCTCTGTTTGCCCAGCAAATCAGAAACAGCCACCAGACCACGTCACTCTTTTGAGCCCTTGAACTGTTCGGCCATAGTGGGTTGCAGACGAAACCGGGTGAGGTCGTGTCGTGGTGCCCCGTGTCTTTGGGTTCCCGGCGGGCTCTGGACTGTGGTTCCCCAGGGCCCGTTCTGCCTTTAGGGCTGCATCCTGAAGTCCTGCCTCTGGGCTGGACATGCAGGGGGCTGGGCGGTTTCTAGGGTCCCTCCGAGCTCTCAGGCTGTGAACCTCCCCAACCCCAATACTTCCTGAAGACTAGAAACGAGCTGATACTTATCTGTGGGCAAATTGTAGGGGAGGGGTTGCTGGCCTGTATTTCTGGAGAAGGCTGAACAGAAAGCAGGGGCTTGTGGTTCTCTGAGAACCACTGGATTGTCCTTTTCTTCTTAGGGGGACTCTTCTAGTCTCAAGTGTTGCTGCTTTTTCCTGCAGACACCGGGGAGGAGAGGAGTTGGTGTCTCCTGCAAATGGCTTTCCAGGTTTCTGTCCCTTCATGGTTTTCTACCAAAGCCTCACAGGATTAAAAAAAAAAAATAGTGAAGATGACTAGAAGTTTTGAAGGTGCCGCCCTGTGGGTAACCAGTGCCCCAGGATAACCCTCAGAGCGGAGAGGGGTGAACGTGTTACCGGGCTCCAGCGCCTGGGTCCGAGGGCCTCGTGCTGCCAGTCACAGGGGTGTCTCTGGGCTGGTCCTGGAAACCTCGGGGCCGCTGGCTTTTGCAAGGAGTGAAGGACCGGGGGGCCCTTGAGGGGCAGGAACAACCCAGGACAGGTGGCCGCAGGCTCTGCGGGTGGTGAGGGGTCGGTCGCCGAGGGCCCTCTTATCTGACAGCCAGGCTTGGGGTCCCTCTGGGACCAAGGAGCCGTCACCACAAGCACAGCAGTTTGGGCAAAGGTGGCCTCCGACCTGGGAACACCCCTCCCGCCCTGGCTGGGAGCCCCTGTGCAGTCCCAGTGACGGGCTTCTCTGGTGCATGCGGCCCTTGGTCAGCCTGGAGGCCCTAGCAGAGGCCACAGGAGCCACAAAGTCACCCAGCTCCATGCAAGTGTCCCGGGCTGCTGCACCCTCCTGCCGGCCAGCAGCATGTCGGGCAGGGTTTGTTTAAACACCTGACTTAATGAAGCTTGGGGTCACAGGTGACCGCCCGCTTCATCCTGTGGAATTCTCCCCAGATGGGACCCGACCCAGCTCCGGGACGGCTGCATTTCCTCCTCTGACTGTCACAGACATTCCGGGTGAGGCCAGTAAAAAACATACCAACTCTGGGAGGCCAACTGGAGGGTCAATGGAGGGCAGGAGTTGGAGACCAGGCTGGGCAACACAGCAAGACCCCATCTCTACAAAAATTAAAATTAGCCGGGCGTGGTGACACACACCTGTAATCCCAGGTACTTGGGAGGCTGAGGCAGGAGGATCGCTTGAGTCCAGGAGTTGGAGGCTGCAGTGAGCTATGATGACACCACTGCACTCCAGCCTGAGTGACAGAGTAAGACCCTGTCTTTAAAAAACAAAATAATAAAATGAAATAGGTCCGCAGAGCCAGGGGCCGCTCAGAGGATGAGATTCCAGGTGGGTCTCTGTGCTGTCCTGCCCGCATCCTGTCCCCAGCCCCTACAACTGTGGACCCAAGCATGTGACATCACACCCCAGACAGGATTTAAATTTCCCAGTAGCCATGTTTAAAACAGGAGAGGGGAACAGGTGAAGTTAATTTGATCTTACGTTTTATTTAACCTAATATCGCCAAAATATTAACCATTTCCTCTTGGAATCAATATGAAAGATTCTTAGTGTGATATTTTACTCTTTTTTTTTTTGCACAGTCTTCGAAATCTGTATTTGGCCACGTGACCTGTGGCTGCTGTATCAGCCAGCACAGATCACAGATCCAAGTCATTTCTGTGGGCCGTCCCCTCCTAGATGTCATTCAGCGAGGACAGTTCTGTCCCCCCACCTAAGGGACGCTTGGCAGACATCTGTGGTTGTCAAACCTGGGAGGGGCACTCCTGGCACGGGGTGGGTGAGGAGCAAGGACGTTGCTCAGCACCCCGCAGTGCCCAGGATGGCCCCACCCCAGAGAATGGTGGTGGGGAGGGAGCCCCTCTCAGGGGCAGCCACAGAACCTTCTGGAAGGTGGGCAGTCTGAAGCTGTGCACCCAGCCGCGCAGGGGGCGGAGGTGTGTGACCTACCGGCAGGAAGCCTCGGGTCCTGGAGGCGGAACTCAGCCTCCCTCTGGGGCCTCAAGCTCCCAGCCTGGTGAAGGCCAGTTCAGAGGAAGCTGCGACCGACCCACAGGGTTTCCCAGAAAGCGGGGGGTCCGGCGCAGAACGGGGGTGAGGAAGAGGAAGGACCCGGCTCAAAGCGAAACCAGCAGGCGGCTTGGAGCCCTCACCCCTCCCTCCAGCCCCTGGAGGCCTGGAGGCCGCACCTGGAGCAACAGGCCGGGTGGGTTGAGGGTGGCACAGGAGCTCCCTGTTCTGCGTCCCTGTGACAGCAGCGGGGCAGGCCGCCCGGCAGACGGAGGGAGAGGCCGGGCCCCCTGGCAGCTGGACCTGGAGCCCGGCCTCGGGTTTCTGCCCAGGCTTCCTGGGGAGGAAGGGCAGGCGGCCAGGCTGCCGGGGAGGCCCCTCCGGAGTCAGCACAGGTGAGGGAGGTTCCCGGCCACCTCGGCCTCTGCTCTCCGCCCACCGGTGACTCAACGCCTGGGCCTCCTGTCTGAACACCGGGCTGCAGACCCGAGGATGGCATCGCAGCTGCCCCCGGCCTTGTGACCTTGCGGAAGGTCGAGCTCCCGCAAGTGCCTCAGTTTCCCTGTCTGCAGAAGGAGTCATCCCACACTATGCCCTGTCTCCCAGGAAGGAGCAAATCCTCTCTGCAGGTGTCGGAGGAGCCCCGATTCCTTCTCCCTTTTGCACCCCAGGACGTGGGCAGAACAGGTTTTCCTATCCCGTCCCGTCCTACCTGGCCCCAGAGAGGTGACGTGGGGTCTGTCCAGAGACACAGACCTGCAGGGAAGAAGCGGATGGCCTTGACTTGCCCCCTAACTCCCTAACAGGGCACGGCCTTGTGGCCCACAAACATTTGGGGCTCCTCTGCGGTGCCCCGCGGGGAACCCTAAAAAGATAAGGTACCCGCCTGCAGCCTCACCCAGTCGCGGGGGCCCAGGGCGAGAGCTTGCAGCCACCCCAAGGGTTGAGGCAAAGCCAGCCAGACCCTGAGGACGCCTGGAAGGAGGCTAACCGGAGCCCAGGGGGCAGAGAGGACAGCCCAGGCGGGGGCCCCATAGGACACACGCCCTTGGCACGAGCTTGGGGCAGCAAGGTTCTAAATCCATAATTCCCACCCGGCAGAGCGGCGGCCTCCTGTGCCTGGTGTCGGCCCTTTCGTTTCTAGAGGTAGGTAGAGAAGGTGGGGGCTCAGGCATTGGCCGTGAACCTGGCAGAACAGAAGCATGTCAGCGTTTCAACCCTTGGTGGCCTTTGATGGAGGAATATATAGTGGACCAGCGGGAAACCAGGTCAGTTGGATGTGACACGGAGGGCCTTGAATGTCTGGTTAAGAAATAGGATTCGGGCCAGGCGCAGTGGCTCACATTTGTAATCCCAGCACTCTGGGAGGCCGAGGCGGGAGGATCGCTTGAGGCCAGGAGTTTGAGACCAGCCTGGGCAACATAGTGAGACCCCCATCTCTACTAAAAAATATTAAAGAAGCAAAAAAAAAAAAAGGAAAAACAAATTTAAAAAAAAAAAGATTTTTGGCCGGGCACAGTGGCTCACGCCTGTAATCCTAGCACTCTGGGAGGCCGAGGCGGGCGGATTGTTTGAGCTCTGGAGTTCAAAACCAGCCTGAGCAAGAGCAAGACCCCATCTCTACTAAAAAAATAGAAAGAAATTATCTGGACAACTAAAAATATGTAGAAAAAATTAGCCGGGCATGGTGGCGCATGCCTGTAGTCCCAGCTACTCGGGAGGCTGAGGCAGAAGGATCGCTTGAGCCCAGGAGTTTGAGGTTGCTGTAAGCTAGGCTGACGCCATGGCACTCACTCTAGCCCGGGCAACAGAGTGAGACTCTGTCTCAAAAAAAAAAAAAAAAAGATTCTTGCCTGATGTCTGTTATAAAAAAAAAAAGAAAGAAATGGGGTTCAGCAAGTTACACATGAAGTTTCTATATGACCCAGCAATTCCACTCCTAGGTCTATGCCTGAGAGAGATAAACACACTATCACCGCCACCGCCACGAACACCCTCAGCCAGGTGGCCTTTGCCCCGCCCCCAGTCCCAGCCGAGGCTGGTCCCTGAGCCGTTCTCCTGGGCGGCACCTTCCTCCCAGACGACCAAGGTCACACCATTTCCCAGGTCTCGGGGGAGCCTTCCTGTCCTGCCCCTGCTGCCCTGTCCCCACCCGTCCCTGGGCTCCTGGGCACATGGACCATCCTGATCTATGCTACTGCCTCTGAGCCTTTGCACTCTCTGTTCCCTCTACCCGTTCTGCATCCGCTCAGAAGCTGCCTCTGTCTCCCTCACCTGCCTTCTCCCAGCCTCTGTAGCCCTCCCATGGCTCCAATACCCTCCTCACCGGCAAGCTCAAGGACAGGGGTCCCTCTCCTTTCTCCTAGGAACAGCACTTGGAGTTGGTGGTGGGGACCAGGAAGGTTTCTAAACCAAGGGTTCATTCCCTCCACAAACATCACCCTGGTACCTGATCCCTGGTGAGCCCTGGGTCACAGCAGATAGGGGTGGAGGCCACCACAGGGTCGTCCGGAGACCTATTGAGTTGGAGGAGGGCAACTCCAGCAAGTACAGGAGAAATGTGCCACCAGCCCTGCTGGGTTTTTAAAAATTTTTGTAGAGGTGGGGTCCTGCTATGTTGCCCAGGCTAGTCTCAAGCATCTGACCTCCAGCAATCCTCCCTCCTCAGCCTCCCAAAATACTGGGATTACAGGTGTGAGCCACCATGTCTGGCCTATGTTTTCTGTATCCACCCATTTCATCCTCCCAGCCACCTTGGAGGGAGGCGGTAACATTATTCCTGTTTTACAAGGAAACACACTGAGGCAGAGAGGGTAAGTAACTCGCCTCAGGGCACACAGCTCCTAAAAGGCTGAGCTTAGGGATGTTGTTAAGAAGGGAGGGACTTCAGCAGGGTTCTCTCAGAGTAAGAAGTAGCACTAACCACCCAGGTACAAATCTTTCAGATGCCTCCTAGTCTCTGCACTTATTGTAAATTCCCTGTTCTGGAAGGTTCTTTCTTCCATCCCCCACCTCCACTCCCACCTCCTGCTCAAACTTCATGTCAGGGTAAACATCCCCCTGTAGGCCAGTTTTCCCCTCCCCACTGCCAAAAGCTCCCAGGAGAAAATATTTGCAAATCATGGATCAGATAGAGGTCTGGGATCCACAATATATAAAGAGCTCTTGCAATGCATCAACAACAGCAACAACAAAAAAAACCCAAATAGCCCAATGACAACAGGGGCAGAGGACTTGAATAGATATTTCTCCAAAGAAGGTATCGATGATGCTCCAATAAGCATCATCAATTGTCCCCATGGATGTGTGGCCAAGGTCTCTCCCTGAGGTGGGCCTCAGCTGGAATGAGGACTATTGGGGGCTTGAATTCATTGGGGGTGGTTCCGGCCTGGTCCGCAGAGGGTCTCTGCCCAGGATGCTCAGCACTTCTGCATGCAGGTAGGTGGGAAATGACCTTCACACAGGGTCAGGGGTGTGGTTGGAGCAGAGGGGAGGCTGGGTGGGGGGAGAGGGCAGCCCCCCTCCCAGGAGCTGGCAAAGAGTGAACCCCAAGGGAGGTGTCACATCTCCTACCTCGACCCAACCCGAAAGAGCAGGATGTGGCTCCCCTCCCTCCCCTCCTCCCTCGCCTCTGGGCCTCAGTGGGCCCCCCACCTGCAAGCCCCAAAGTGGGCCCCTGAGGTCCTTCTGTCTGGAAGTCCCAGGTTCGCACCCTGGGTGGGGTGGAGAAGGGGGTTTCCCGGGAGCACGGAGCAGCTGGCCCAGGTGGTGGCCACCTGAACAGGGCGCCATCTCTCCCTCCATGTGTTCTAGGGTGTGCAGCTTTTTACCCCCAGAAAATACTGGGTCCCAATACCTGACCGACTGGGACGGGCACCAAATCAATGCCCGTTTGGCTACCTTAGACCCCGCCCTTGTTCACCGCGGTACAATTGGAAACAACCCAGCGTCCATCGGCAGGTGAATGGACACCCACAGCGTGGTCCATCCACACTGGAACACCACTCGGCCGTGAAAAGGGACGAGGCTCTGACACAGGCCACAGCGTGGAGGGACCTTGAGGACATCGTGCTCGGTGAGAGACGCCAGACACAGAAGGACACACAGTGTGAGACTCCATTCATATGAAACGTCCAGAACAGGCAGATCCACGGAGACGGGACGTGGATTCGTGGGTGCCAGGGGCTGGGGAGGGGGTGGGGAGTGAGTGCTGTTGGGGATGGGGCTTTCTTTTGGGGTGATGAGAATGTTCTGGAATTAGAGATGATGGTTGCATAACTCTGAATATACTAAAAACCACCGAATGGGTGAATTGTAGGGTATGTGACTTCTATCTCAATAAAGCCGTTAAAAAAAAAAGAAGCCCCCAAAGCCCCGCCCTCTCACAGTCTTACGCACACTAACCGCCTGTCTCTGTCAAGAGACGTTACCGATATTGACACCTAAGGGTGCCTCCCGGGTCTCGTCCGGCCAGACCCCAAGCGCCCGGCACACTGCGACCAGGCCCTGTGGGCATACCCAGGTGAGTGGGTCCCCATCCCTGCCAGCCAGAGGGGCTCTAGGCCAGGCTGAGCGGTAGGAGGGTCTGTCCCCCAGACACAGGGAGCGGAGCGAGGGCCCTTGCCAAGCAGGAAGGACCTCCGGGTGAGGGCAGGGCAGGGCAGGGAACACAGCCACGCCCAGCTGAACTTCCAGCCTGGGTCTGCCCAGGGACAGAGTGCCAGCCACCACTGCCAGCCCACCTGCCCGCCCGGGTTCCCAGGGGACAGTGGTCCACCCCAGGCCCAGCACTCAGGCAGCATCCAGACCCTCCTTCCTGGTGGGTACTAGGCCAAGGGTCTCTCCACGGCTGAGGCAGCAGCCGGCCGACATCCTGTTCTGCTGGGGACCTTGCCCCGCCCGCTCCCTTGGGGACAGGCTTTGGGGACTGTCCACTCCGCTGGAATAGCCTTTGATCTTCCCAGCGCCCCACGGGGGTGGATGTGATTCTTAGCCCCATGTTTAGGAGGAGGGAGTTGAAGAAAGACCCAGAATGAGCAGGAGGTGGCTTCTCCTGCCCAAGGTTAAGCCAGGAGGATTTGACCTTGACCCCTTGACCTTGGCTCCCGAGATGCCCAGGTCACCAGGGGGTAGACCGTAGAAGGAGGAGCAGCAGGTGGTGGCTATGGCCAACCCCTGTACCTGGCCCAGCCGCCCTGCCAGGCCCTGTCCCCGTCTCTGTCTCTCCCCAGCCCTGAAAGTGAAACCTGCGATAGCAAAGTGAAACTGAAGCCAGCGCCCCGCAGCCCGGCTGGGCAGTGGCGGCGGAGGCCACGGCGGCAGGCAGAGGAGAAGGAGAGGGGACACGGGGACGCAGGCCAGCCCACGTGGCAGGCCGGCTGGAGGGAAGGAGGGAGGAGTCAGCTCTTTAAATTGCGTGATTTTAAAAAAAGAAAGGACCCGGGGAGGTCCGGCCAGACCAGAAAGGCGGCCACCGCGTTCTCCCCTCCCATGGCCCCCGCCACGCCCCAACCCTGCCACGCCCCAAGTCCTGAGTCGGCTCCACTGTGCACAATCGGGGGTGGCGGGGAGGACAGAGCTGGCCTTGTCCACTGGGGGTGGGTCTCTTGGGGTCAAGCTGCCCTGTGGGGTCCACCTCCAAGGCTCCCCGGATTACCCCAAAGTGGGGAAACCCAGGTCCCCCCAGGAGTGGAGGTGCCTGCTTTGGACAACAGGGGGCCTTGGGAGGGTGGGCGGCGGGGGGCAGGGCATGAACGGCCCAAGTCCTGGGTTGCCCAGAGGCCACTGGGCAGTGGTTTTCTTTCTCCGCAGAGCCCAGACGGGGAGAGGCGAGCGGGCGTGTTCTGCAGCATGCAGGACTGAGGTTAGACCGGGCCAGGATTTCAACCCCTGGGCAGTGTAGGCGTGTTGGGGCCAGATGGTTTGCTAGGGTGGGGCTGTCCTGGGCACTGCTGGGTGCTGAGCAGCGTCCCTGGCCTCCACCCACCCCCTCCCCAGTCTTGACAGCCAAAAATGTCTCCAGACATGGCTGAAGCATCACCCTCAGTGAAACCCACTGCTCCGTGGAGAACGATAGAGATAGGCTCTGAGCCTGGGCCCAAAGGGCAGGCTGGTCCCCAGCCCAGAAGTGAGGAGGGTGGCCCAGGAAGCGAGCGCTCAGGTGCAGAGAAGGGACCTGGAATAGCTCCCATTTCTACCTTCTGGAACAGCCTCTGAGCCACCCAGTTGCAAACGGCCCAGGCATCCACCCAACTGCTGTGCATTCAGAGGCCATAGGGGTGTCTGCTGCTCAGAAAATATTTCTCCTGTGACGGTGATGTTCAGTGGCTGTCCCCAGAGAGGGCTCAGGGTGCCCCGTACAGCAGCCAGGTGCATTGAATACTGAAGTATTCACACCTGGGGGCTTTAGAGGGAACATGAGTTCCAGGGTTATTGGGCACCTTCCGTTCGCAAACTCCCTGACCACAGAGTCAGGTCGCTCCTACAAGTGGCGGGATTTAGACCCTACTGCCAGAGGACCCTCTCCTCTCTGGGGTTTTAAGGTGGTTCATTTGTCGTATTCTGTTCTCAGCAAAGCAAAAAGCTTGGCCTCTGTTGAATTGGACCTCTATAGCATAGTATTTTTTTTTGTCTTTAAAAAAAGAAAAAAATCAGAACTCTGATTTTGTGTGTGTGTGGTAACATAGAGATGACGTGAATTTTTTATTGTTGTAAGATATACATAAAATTGACCGTTGTAATCATTTTTCAGTGCACAGCTCAGTGGCATTAAGCACGTGCACGTTGTTGTGCAAACGTCACCACCCTCCGTCTCCAGAACTTTCTCGTCTTCCCAAGTGACGCTCTGTCCCCAAGAAACACTCACTCCCCACCCCCTCCCCAGCCCCTGGCACCCACCATCCTACTTCCTGTCTCTGTGGATCTGACGCCTCTAGGGACCTCCTGTGAGCGGAATCACACAGGATTTGTCCTTCTCTGTCTGCCTTATGTCACTGAGCACGATGTCCTCAAGGTCCATCCACACTGTGGCCTGTGTCAGAATTTCTTTCCTTTTCTGGGCTGCGTAATATTCCAGCATGTGCATGGGCCTCATTGTGTTCATCCATTCATCATTGATGGACATTTGAGCTGTTTCCACCTTTTGGCTATTACGAATAATGCCGGGCGCGGTGGCTCACGCCTGTAATCCCAGCACTCTGGGATGCCAAGGCGGTGAATCGTTTGAGCTCAAGAGTTTGAGACCAGCCTGAGCAACAGCGAGACCCCATCTCTACTAAAAATAGAAAGAAC
The DNA here is from genome assembly GCA_004363605.1 of Indri indri. Classification (NCBI taxonomy): domain Eukaryota; kingdom Metazoa; phylum Chordata; class Mammalia; order Primates; family Indriidae; genus Indri; species Indri indri. The sequence goes on along the minus strand of RJWJ010001581.1, from coordinate 92,848 downwards.
TTAGCTGGACAACTAAAAATGTATAGAAAAAATTAGCCAGGCGAGGTGGCGCCTATAGTCCCAGCTACCAGGGAGGCTGAGGCAGGAGGATCGCTTGAGCCCAGGAGTCTGAGGTTGCTGTGAGCTACGCTGATGCCCCTGCACTCTAGCCCGGGCAGCAGAGCGAGACTGTCTCAAAAAAAAAAAAAAATGAAAGAAATAAATAAAGTACTGGTTTTTAACTCACTTTTCCAGTTACCGTAGCTGACCATCTCAGCATTTCAATACAGATTCATTGTCAAGGTCACTGGAAGTGGCCGAGTTGTATACTATGGTACGGACTCCAGCCGGGACTTACAGTTGGCCAGTTCACGCACAGTCAACAGTGGTTGACTCTCACCTTGGGCCTGATGGCGTTGTATTCACTGCAGCTCATCTGGGCCCAAGCCTTATCACGGGGTTAAATATTCTCAATATCACTCTTGCATATTTATTTATCCAAACTGCTGTTACAGAACCTTTGAATCATTCTCCAGTATTTTGCTGTTATAAACACCTGGTTGAACATCCTCACAGCTACCTTTCGAAGCACATTTTTAATTATTTTCTCTGGATAAATTTCTAGACCAGAATCTTTAGGTCATACTTTTCTGGGAAGCGTATTTAAAAAAAAAAAAAAAAAGAAAAAGAAAAAGACTCTTTGGGTCAAAGGCCATGCCTGTTTTTAGGCATTTGGTAACGATTTAGTCAAGTGACTTTTTTTTTCCTGGTGTACAGGTATGTGTGTGGGTTTAATTCAGATATAGGTTGCATACAGCAAAGCAGGTATTAGGGACACAGTTTGATGTGTTTGACAAATGTATCACCCACGTGACCTCAATTTTTTGTTGTTGTAAAATCGATTGTTTATTTTGGAAAAATTTTAGATTTTCAGAACAGTTGCAAAAATTGTAAAGAGACTTCCTATATACCCTTGACATACCTTGCCTTCATGCTAACATCTTTTTTTTTTTTTTTTTTTGAGACAGAGTCTCACTCTGTTGCCCAGGCTAGAGTGCCGTGGCATCATCCTAGCTAACAGCAACCTCAAACTCCTGGGCTCAAGCGATCCTCCTGCCTCAGCCTCCCGAGTAGCTGGGACTACAGGCATGCGCCACCATGCCCGGCTAATTTTTTCTATTTTTAGTTGTTTGACCAATTTCTTTCTATTTTTAGTAGAGACAGGGGTCTCGCTCTTGCTCAGGCTGGTCTCGAACTCCTGAGCTCAAACAATCCGCCCGCCTCAGCCTCCCAGAGTGCTAGGATTACAGGCGTGAGCCACCGCGCCTGGCCCATGCTAACATCTTAACATCCAATGTAGGAGACTGCCTTGCAGTTTAGACCACTGATAGGGTTTTTTTTCCCCTTTAAAAAAAATCATTGTAGGAAAATATACACACTATGAAATTTACCATTTTAACCATTTTTAAGTGCACAGCTCAGTGGCATTAAGCACGTTCACTGTGTTGTGCAACCGTCAGCACGCTCCGTCTCCAGAACATTCTTGTCTCCCCAAACTGAAGCCCTGTCCCCATGAAACACTCGCTCCTCACCCCCTCCCCAGCCCCTGGCACCCACCATCTACTTCCTGTCTCTGTGGATCTGATGACTCTAGGGACCTCCCGTGAGTGGAGTCACACAGGACTTGTCCTTCTGACAAAGTGCCTTATGTCACTGAGCACGATGTCCTCAAGGTCCATCCACGCTGTGGCCTGTGTCAGAGCCTCCTTCCTTGTCATGGCTGAATTCATGACACTCTAAATAAAGTTCAAAGCACTTACTAGAGCACGCAAGTCCCCACCGGGTGTCCTCTGTCTACCTGCCGCAGCCACTCTGGCCCCTTGACTGTTGCTACAACAGGAAACTTGGTCTGACCTTGGGGCCTTGACCCAGGCTGTCCCTGACACCTGGGAAGAGGTGTTCAGCGGACTGTCTCCTTGGTCAGATCTCCAGATATCACCTGCTTTGAAGAAAACTCCTTGGTAACTATCAAAAAACCAAAAATAGCCCCTAGGCCAAACGAGGTGTGGTCTGTTTCTGCGGGATCTGTGTGCCTTTTGCTATCTTTGAACTATTTCACAACTCCTCTGTAAGTTGTAGAAAATTGATAATAATGACAATGGTTCTTGCCCCTAGAAAAACAAATTCACCCCATGTGGTCATGTTTGGCTTCTCTTTGTAAATTCAGTTTGGCATTTCTTACTTGCCTACATGCGGATGGTTCTTGGAAATTTTCCTTGGATCCAGTTGTAACATCGTACAGGTTCCCTCATTAATTGATGAGTTAAATAAAATCCTTGACACATGTTTGATCATTGCTTTTTTTTTTTTTTTTTTTTTTTTGAGGAAAGCTTAGGAGAAGGGCATGTTCAATTTTTTTTTAGAGACAGGGTCTCACTCTGTAGCCCAGGCTGGAGTACAGTGATGCACTCATAGCTCACTGCAACCTTGAACTCCTGGCCTCAAGCGAGCGATCCTCCTGCCTCGGCCTCCCACAATGCTGGGATTACAGGTGCGAGCCACCAGCCCTGGACTGTTCAATTATTTTTAGAAATTAAAAAAAAATATCCCCAAGACCTGGTCACTGACTTTCCATTCCTCTGGTTGGTCTGCTGTCTTCACGGCACTCGTGCTTGTCTGGAATTCCCATATTTATTTGTCTCCTTTATTGTCTTTAACCTCCTCGACCATGTATCCTGTAGAGCAGCACCTGGCGTGTGGGAGGCTCTGGTCCATTTTTGTCCTGTGAATAAGTGGAATAAGAAAGGCCCGTGGGGCTCCTGTAGCCAGACCCCCCCCTGCGAGGAGACCTGACCCGATGGATGGAAGAGACCAGGCTGGCCAGGAGGGCTTCTGGGAAGACCAGTTGCTGAACAGAATGTCCTAGAATTGTCATGCTCAGGGACCCCGGGGTTCTAGAATCTTCCGGCATCCCTCCCATGTCAAAACTGGAACATTTTGGGGAGCTCTCTCTCCCAGAAATGCCTCCAAGAAAATCAGCTAGGATTCCCATGGCTCAGGTGCAAACCTTTCTAAACACTGTGATGTTGGAGCCCCCTGGGGCCTGCGGCCCCAAGTTCCACACAGACCAACCAGGGAAGGCCCCTGTGCCCTCCCCGCCTGGGTCACGGTGGAGAGAACTCGCCACGTCAGTTGAAAATCTTTTTTTTTTTTTTTTTTTTTTGCGACAGAGTCTCACTCTCTCACCTGGGGCGAGTGCCGTGGCGTCAGCCTAGCTCACAGCAACCTCAAACTCCTGGGCTCAAGCAATCCTACTGTCTCAGCCTCCCGAGTAGCTGGGACTACAGGCATGCGCCACCATGCCCAGCTAATTTTTTCTATATATATATTTTTTAGCTGTCCAATTAATTTCTTTCTATTTTTG
>RJWJ010001581.1:0-89345 GCA_004363605.1 Indri indri | reverse complement strand
TGGCCTCCCAGAGTGCTAGGATTACAGGCGTGAGCCACCGCGCCCGGCCATCAGTTGAAAATCTTAAAGACACTTGGCCCCAGTGTCTGAGGATGGCTTCGCCACTCACACAGCGGCTGCCTTCCAAGCATTCAAGGGACCTGTGGCACTCGCCATTGGTAAACTGAGACCCAGAAAGGGACCTGGGCCGCAGTATTAGAACAAAAGGACTGGACTGGTGCAGGCGAGAACGTGGGCTATCTCCTGCATGGGGAGTTGGGGTCTGGTATGAGAATGGCATGGTCTCCTCTTGGAAATGCAACTTGGCCACCAGGTCTGGAGACAAGGGTGGGCTCCTTCACTCCCAGAGCTCACTGGGTCCTGGGATCCTCCTCCCCTGCCATCCTCCAAGAGGGTCCTAACTCGGATGTTCCTAGCAGCTTCCTGGATGGTAACTAGCATCTCCACTTGAAAATCTCTAAAATCTGTGCCCTGTCTTCTGGCCTCTCATGGTGCTATGCACATACAGATGAGTGTGTGCGCATGCGTGTGCATGCCACGTGTGTGGGTGTGTGCAAGTGTACGCATGTGCACGGGTGTCCATGCACGCATGCGTGTGCGTATGTGCGTCCATGGGCGTCCCTGCACACGTGTGTGCGTGTGTGCATAGCCTTGCGTGTGTGCGCATGTGTAGCAAGGAGAACACCAGACTCAGCACCAGGAGACCTCTGAAGTGTGGCAGTTAGACGACCTTCTGCAGTAACTCAGAGACATTCTCTTCAAATACCGCAGGCATTTTGAAGATTAAATGAAACAATGAAGTTTGCATAATTTTTATTGATACATAATTGACATGCTATATAATTTGTCTTTTTTTTTTTTTTTTGAGACAGAGTCTCACTCTGTCGCCCAGGCTGGACTGCAGTGGCATCATCACAGCTCACTGCAGCCTCCAACTCCTGGGCTCAAGCAATCCTCCTGCCTCAGCCTCCCAAATAGCTGGGACTACAGGTGCGCACCATACCTGGTTCATTGCTCTATTTCTCGTAGAGACGGGGTCTAGCGCTTGCTCAGGCTGGTCTCGAATTCCTGAGGTCAGGCATCCCACCTCGGCCTCCCAGAGTGCTAGGAGTACAGGTATAAGCCACTGTGCTCAGCCATAATTCACCCTTTAAAGTGTACAATTCAGTGGTTTCTAGTATATTCGAAGAGTTGTGGAACCATGACCGTTATATAATCTCAGAGCTTTTTCATAAACCCAAAAAGAAACTTCATATTCCATAGCAATCACTCTCATTTCCTTCCCCCAGCCCCCAGCACCCACAAATCCACTTCCTGTCTCTGAGGATCTGCCTGTTCTGGACGTTTCATATAAATGGAGTCTCACACTGTGTGTCCTTCTGTGTCTGGCGTCTCTCACTGAGCCCGATGTCCTCAAGGTCCCTCCACGCTGTAGCCTGTGTCTGAGCCTCCTTCCTTTTTGTGGCTGAGTGATATTCCACGTGTGGATGGGCCACGTCGTGTTTATCCATCCATCTGCTAGGGGCACTTGGGCTGTTTCTGCTTTTGGCTGTTGTGAGTCATGCTGCTGTGAACATTTGTGGACAAGTTAGTGTGGACAGATGTTTTCATTTCTCTTGGGTAGATACTTAGGAGCAGAATTGCTGGGTCACGTGGCAACTCCGTGTTCTACCTTCTGAGGCCTGTTTTCCACGGCAGCTGCACCATGGTACATTCCCACCGGCCATGCATGAGGGTTCCAATTGCTCCACGTCCTCGCCAACACTTGCTATTGTCTGTCTTTTTTTTTTATGACAGTCCTCCTAGTGGGTGTGAAGTTGTGCCATATTGTGGTTTTGATGTGTGTTTCCCAGAAGCTCACGGTGTCAAGCAGCTTTTTACATGCTTTATTAACCATTGCTTATGTTTTTTCGAGAAATGTCTATTCAGATATCCTTTGTGCATTTTAAACTGTTATTGTGTTTTTATTGGTGAGCTTAAGCATTCTTTATGTGTTCCAAATACTAGGCTCTCATCGGATACACGATTTGCAATTATTGGCCAGGCGAGGTGGCTCACGCCTGTCATCCCAGCACTTTGAGAGGTCGAGGCAGGAGGATCGCTGGAGGCCAGGAGTTGGAGACCAGCCTGGGCAACATAGTGAAGACCTTGTTTCTATAAAAAAAAATTGAAAAATTAGCCAGGTGTGGTGGTGGCACCTGTAGTCCCAGCTACTCTGGAGGCTGAGGCAGGAGGATCCCTCGAGCCCAGGAGTTGGAGGCTGCAGTGAGCTGTGATCGCACCACTGCACTCCAGCCTGGGCGACAGAGCGAGACCCCGTCTCAAGAAATAAAACAAAACAACAACAAAAAAAGATTTGCAAATATTTTTCTTCCATTCCGTAGGCATTTCTTTCACTTTCTTTATGGCATCCTTTGAGGCACAAAAGTGAAATAATGACACTTTTAAAATATTTTTATTATAAATTATATATTATTTATATATTATATTTTGAATAATACATACAAAACTCAAAAGCTCTAAAGAGTACAGGGTGAACAGTAGCTTTCTTCACCCTGCCCCCCACCCTGCTCCCCTCTTGCCCCACCCAAGAAGCAACGCTTGTATATGGTGACAAGAATTATCTGTTTAAAATACTTTATGCCTTCGACGCTTAGTCTAGTCAACATAACTCGATGGCATGTCTCCCAATTTGATTCCTTTTGTGTCCTTGGCAAGCTTTTCCTCTTCAGGGTCTCTGTGTCTTCATGCACACCCCAAGGAAAATGCCCCCTGCCACACAGACAGACTAAAATAAAGTGCATGACAGTTGGTGGGGACAGCCCCACACAATGATAATATATATGGTCACTTCACTGGTGCAGGCGCAGTGCTGTTTCCGTATGTTACTTGCACCACCTCGTTTCTCTCGTGTCACCACCTGGGGGACGTCTGTTTCATTACTCTCTCCAAAGGACTCAAAGGATTAGAGAGGTTAAGTAACCTGCCCAAGGTCACACAGGAACTCAATCTTTTATACTGTAGTAGGTTTTAAAATAGAATCAACTTGGGTGGCTTTGGGGGGGGGGAGTGAAGAGGGGAGATCAGGAGAAACCTTTGCCTCCCCCGCATTCTGTTTTCACTGCGGAGGAGGAGGGGGCATGGCCTAGGGCATGCCACATCATGGCATTTCCTGAAGGACCCCTGACAGCCCCCCTGGCAGGGTCCAGAGCCAAGTGAACACCAGATTTGACATCCTTCCTCATGTTTCCCTCCCTGGGCCTCAGTTTCCCCCAATGTAAGATGGCAATCCTTATCCCTGCTGTTTTCTCAGGGTCGGGACGAGAATTTGATGAAATGCCCCTCTCAGGTTATTAACCATGGAGAACTAGTGTGGGGTTTTTCTTTCCTTATCTTTTAAGGGCCTGGCGGGCGGTACGAGGGGGGAAACTGAGTCACACTGCTCGGGTGGAGTGGGTGGAGCTCCCTGGGGGAGGTAAGACCACGTAGGACTGAAGCTTGGCCTTCATTTGTCTGCAGGAATCCCAACACGACAGTGAGGTCTGACAACTGTGCCCCACTTTGGCCTCCTAGTCCCATAGGCGCTGGCCTGGTGGCTTAAGGAAGACGGGCTTATGTCCCAGGCGGGGTCGTTAGAGCAAAGTCCGTGGGTTCCACCCTCGCCCTGGACCCACATGGCCCCTCCCTCAGTCCCTTCCCATCCACCCAGCTGGTTTCGGGGCTGCAAGTCCTGGGGCTGTCACTTCCCCTCTGGTGGGGGGGGGGCCTCCAGGGTTTCCCCTTGAAACCAAATTATTATTACAAAAGCCAATTCTACCCGTTTCGGACGGAGTCCAAAGGTGCCTTTACAATGGTGTGCGAAGAGGCAAAAGTGCGTGCGTGACTTTGAAGTCGGAGGCCAGGCTGGGTAGATTTCCCCCACGCCGGTGGTAGTTTCCTGCCTGCAAGGTAGCGCTGGAAATATCTGTAAGAACGATAAATAATTATAATTAATACTAATGGCAATGGCATTAGACCCCGACGGTGTCCGCCACCGGGTCAGCGCTCAGTCAACAGCAGCTAGAGCGGTGTCAGCGCTCCTAAGGCGTGAGGAAGGGGAAACTGAGGCCCGGAGCGTCCCCAGGCAGCCCTCCCCTCGGCGCGGGCGCCCACTGTGTGCGGCGGGCTGGGCCGGGTCAGGCTGTTCTCACCGCTCGTCCCCTCCTCCCCCTCCGCCGTCCCCCGCCGGACCTCTCCCACGACCGAGGAGGAAGTGGGAGAAGTGGACACGGGAAAGAAGTTGGGCCGAGCCAACGCCGGCCCACTCCCCGGCGCCCCCGCCCGAGCCACGCAGGACCTCCGCGGGAGCGGCCCGCGGGACCCAGGCGTCCGGGGCCCGGTCCCCGTCCCGCCCAGCGGCCCGCGGTGGGGTGGGGGAATTTGGAAAGCCTGGAAAACAACCGCCCTCCCCGCCCCTCGCCAACCCCGTCCCCCGCTACGCCCCTGGCGCGGCGGGTGGAGGCGACTCCTTTATATAACCGCGGAGGGCAGGTTGGCTGTCGCACGTTAGGGACCCGGGCGCCCCGCGGACCCAAGCCCGTCCTCGGCAAGCCAGTCCCCGGGGGTCCCCAGCGCGGCTGGGCACACGGACGCCCCGGGAGAGTCGGCACCTGGCCCGGGGGTCCCCGCGCGCTCGCGCCCCCCCACCCCGAGCCGCCCCCCGCAGCCCGGGCAGCGCGACCCACGCCCGCGTCGGTCCTCGCAGTGCGCACGGCGCTCCCCGCCCCCGCTGCCATCCTGCCACGCCCCGGGCGTCGGGGGCAAAGCCCGCGCCCCCCCGCACCCTGCCCCTGCGCAGAGGCTGGGGGCCTGTTTATCTGGAGGCCCCCACCCCCCCTCCACCCCGGGGGGCCCGCTCCCCCCGCGCCCCGGGGAGCTCTGGGGCCAGATAAGCTGGCAAGCTGGCACGGCGCCGCGCGGCGGGGCGGAGAGGTCAGAGCAGGGGGGGCGCGCCGGGGGCGGGCTGGACCCCCCCCCAACTTGACAAAACCTAATAACAGCCCGGTCTCCCCGGCGCGGCGGGCGAAGCCCCACGGGAGGGCAGAGACGTGGCAAGAGGGGACCTGCCGAGCCTGTTCTGGCCTCCGAGGCCGGGGTGGGGGGGGGCGGGCTGGGCGTGGGGGGGGCCGGCGGCTGCGGCACCTTTAAGACAAGGGAGGACCCCTCTTGCCCTCGGAGAAACCAGGAAGGGAGTCGCGAGCATCATACGGGGCTTTGGCTGTACTGTACAGTTACTGTAGGGGCAGTGACGCCGCCGCCGAGCCAGGGAGCGACGGGGGAGAGCGACGCGGGGACAGCGCGCGACGCGGACCCCGCAGGCGAGCGGCCCAGGGCGCCCAGTCCCAACTCCGGGCCCCGGCCCCGCGCGCCCCGGCCCGGCCCGGCCCGCGAGGTCAGTGCGCGCCCCGCGCGGCCCCCGGCGCGGGCTGCTGGGCGGGGACGGGCGGGGGGCGCTGCGCCCACCCAGCGCTCCCGGAGAGGGGAGGTCGGGGGGCCGGGGACCTTCCCCAAGTTTGCGAGGAGGGGGTGGGCGGCAGTCGCCCCGAGGCTGGAGGTGCCCCGGATCCCGGACGCGGGGAGGGGGGCGCCACCCGGGAGGGGGGATTGGGGGCGAAGTGCACGGGCTCGTGCGCCAGCCTCCCCCCCCCCACCCGGGTGCATGGCTTTTCGGGGCTCCAGGGCGCGCGGGGAGCGGGGGAGGGGAAGCGGGGCTGCATTGAGGGTGGGGGGAGCCGGCGTGGGGAGATAGGGGGGCGCGTCGCGTGCTAAGTTTGCAGCTGGGGACGGGGGGCGCTTTCGCCCCCCGGGGGCCTATTCGGTGCTGCGTGCATACGTTGGAGTTGGCCAGGATTGAGCTCCATGGGGGATGGGGGGGAGGGGGCTGAAAAAACAGGGAGGGGGGCTTTGCGAAGGAGGGGGAAGGAGGGGTGGGGTGTCCGGGTGGGCGGGCGGGGCCGTGGGGCCCTCTGGGCGTCGTAGTCCTCCCGCCGTCTGCGGCCGGCAGGTGGCAGGCGGCGCAGACTACAAGTCCCAGGGTGCCCCGCGCCGGCAGCCCGCCGCGGCCCGCGGGTAGGGGCGGTGCGGAGGAGGGGCGGTGAGCGGCGGGCCGGAGAGCCAATGGGTGCGCGCCAATCGCGCGGCGCGGCGCGGGGGCGGAGCCAGCCGGCTCGGGGGCGGGGCCTGGAGCCGGGTTCCCCTCGCCGGGGGCCGGTGGCGGTCCCCGGCTTCCGGCTGCGCGGCCCGCGGGCCGGCCCCCTCCCCGCCCCGGGGCCCCTCCCCGCCTGGTTGTGTAACCGTCCCCAGCCCCCCTCCCCTCGGCCCCCCGCCCCGGGGGGGGGGGTCACCCTCTCGGCGCTCCCCGGGGAGGGCGGCGGCCCGGCGGCCGCGCGGCGCAGGCGAGCCCGGGGATGCGCGGCCTAGCGCAGGCCGGGCCCGGGCGTGGGGGAGGCGGGCGGGCGGACCCAGATCCGGGGTAATTTGCATCGCCCTCCCCCCAGCCCGGGTGGGGATTGGCCGCCGGCGGCGGGGGGTGGCGCGGGGCCAGGCTCACTGCCGCCTCCCGGCCCCTCGGAGGGAGCCAGCCCAGCCGCAGCCGCCGCCACCGCCGCCGCCGGGGCCGGGCCCCCTCGCCGCTGCCCGGGAAGGAGGTAGGAGCCCCCCGCGCGGGCGGTGCGGCGGGGGCCAGTGCGCTGGAGCGGGGGCCGAGCGCTGCGGCCGGGCGGGGGAGGGGGCCGCTTCCTGCCCCCGCCTGGGCCTGACTCAGCCCGGGTGGGGGGACCGGCCTGGCCCCTGGCCCTGCCGCGCGGCTCTGGCCCCGGCCGCGGGAGTGGGCAGCGGACACCCGCGCCCCTCGGCGCGTGACCCCGTCTCCTCTGGCCTGGACCCCGTTGCTTCCCCTTGACGCCACCACCACGTGCGAGCCCTGGGCCCGGCAGGGGAGGGGGAGGGCCGGGGGGATCCGGCCCCCTCCTTCCCTCTCGCGCCCGGCCCCTTCCCCCAGTGCCTGGCCCGGGGCTGAGCCGGGCGCAGGCCGGGGCGGGTGCGCCCGGGGCCCGGGCCGGGGCCTTTGCGGTTCTGGGAGGCACTGCCCGCGCGGCGGTGGGGGCGTCCGTCCGCTGGGCCGCAGCAGGAGGGTGCTGTCCAGCCAGGCCTGGGCACCCGGTCGGCCCCCACTAAATGCTGACGGGGAGGCAGGGGGAGGCGGGCAACTCTTGTCTTCCCCCGAGCCAGCCGGCGGAAGTGAGAGAGGTGCCGGTGCCCCTGCCCCCAGCGGCGCCCACCTGGCTCACCCATGGGTGGCTGGGTTGGTTGGCCCCCTCCCCCTCCCCGCCAGCTGCCTCCGGAGAGGGCGTCCAGGATTCCATGTCAGTCCCCCCCGCCCCAGAACAGGACCAGGGCGTAACCCTGAGTGCGCCGCTCCCACTCTGGGGGGGCTACCCACCACCAGCCAATCACTTCCTATTGGCAGAGCTGGTCCGGGGAGGCCAGGGCCTGCTGCTGCCCGGTGGGGACTTCAAGGCAGGGGACAGCGCCCCCCACCCCAGAGCGGTCCCCGGTGGGGCCCCTGGAGCACCTATCAGCTGGGCTCGGGGCTCTGTTTACCACAGGCCATTGCTGTGGAGACAGCCTGGGGCGGGCAGGTCGCTGTAAAACCAAAGCCTATTGAAGAAAGAGGAGCCAACGGGGACACTGAAATTTTAATTCGTGGGTCACTCTGGGGGGGTATTTATTATTCAGTTCTGATTGGCTGCGTGGTGGCCACTCAGCACCCTGCCTGGGGCCAAAGCCACGCAACTCTCAGCAGAGGCCCCAGGGTGGCCGGAGGGTGGCCAGGGGGAGCTGTCAGGCCCTTTGCTCTGTGTGGGAGACTGAGGCCTCGGCCTTGGCCTCGGCCCTGCAGGGCAGGTTCTTGGGTGACAGCAAGTCCATGGTGGTTTTGGGTTTTTTCCTTCCTTTTCCTCGAGTCCGTCTGACCTATGTGTGGGTCCACCTGGTGGCAGTCCCCATTGCTGTTGGAGGAAACCAAGGCCCGGAGGGGAAGCTGGACGTGAGCTTGGAAATTCTGGGGGTCAGAGTGAGCCCCAGAGTTGGTGCCATTGCTGGGCAGGGGAGACTGAGGTGCAGGGGACATAGGGAGTGGCCCAAGGTCACCCTGCCGGAGCCAGATCTGACCACGGTGGCCCTGCCTCTGGTGTGGGCCTGCCAGGGCGCCCCGTGTTGCAGCCGAGGGTGCCTGCCCACCTGTCTTTGAGAAGGGCCAGAGGTTGGCCGTAGAGCGTCAGCTACAGGCACCTGTCTGTGAAGGGAGCGTCACCGAGGCTTATTAAACCCTTCTTCCAAAGATGACATTGAGGCTCAGAGAGGGTCAGCAAGGCTCCCAAGGTCACACAGCATGAGCGATAATCCTCCTGCCTCCCAGCCTCACCGGGCTGACACTTTATGGCATGTGAATGTGCAAGGCACCTTTCCAACCTGCCATGCCACCATTCCGCACCTCGGCACCTCAGCCCTCCTGGGCGGGCAAAGCTTGGGGTTTTGCGGCTTCGTACCAGAGGAGACCAAGGTCAGGAGTCAGGGCCAGCCCCTCTGCAAGGGAGATGGCCGGAGGAAGGGTCCTGTGAGGGCTGGAGGCTGGCACACTTGCACCCAGGCCTCCTGCTGCCTGAGTGTGATCTGTGTGCACTGTGGGGTTGTAGGGCGGCTCTGGTGGCACCTGCAGACCCCCCTGTGCCGTGTCTCCTCTCCTCCCTCGTGGGGGAAGCTCCCAGGTCAGCCCAGGGTATGCCAGGGATCCACTCGAGTGTTGGGCGTGGGTCTCCAGCCACCTGACACACTCGTCACCCCCACCTGTCACCTGGTGCTGCAGGCACCTGCTAGACCGCGAACCGCCCTGCAATAGCCCTGGACAGCAGGGACTAGAGGAACAAGCTTGGGTGGGGGTGAGCGTGCTCCAGTCTCAGCCCAGCTCGCGTCCCCCTGAGGTCCACCCAGGGCAGTCACTGCCCCTCTGCCCAGTGGTACAACAGAGAGATTGTCTTCAGCCCAGAAGTGTCATCTTGGGGGCGGGGGGTCAGTCTGGTTCTCTGGGAACGTTTGTTGAGCAACTACTGTGCACAGTGTCAGGGCCTTGGGGAGCCTCTCCGACATCACCACACACTCCGAGGAGGTGTGGGAATAAGCCGTCTTCAGGCCCACGGCACCCACGGTGGGGGGGTTTTACCGTCTGCGCATACCTGGGGGCGGCGTGTCAGCAGACAGGGAGAAGGAGCCCTGGGGTGGCTACTTGCGTAGGAGGGAGCCCGATGGTCTGTGTTCAACTTCTAGCTCTGCTGTGTGACCCTGGGCAAGTCACCTGCCCTCTCTGAGCCTGCTTCCCATCTGCAGAATGGGGCGCTGACTGCAGACCCTGCCTCCCAGAGCTGTGAGGATGATGTGTAAGGTGGTCCTCTGTTGACGTGACCGAGACCAGCTTCCCCCAGCCCCTCTGAGAAATGCCGAGTCCAGAGCCCCAGAGCCCCAGAGCACAGAAGGCACCTGCTGAGGACCTGGCGCTTGCAAGAAGTGCTGCCAAACGACCGGCCCCTCCATCTGTCCCCCCAGCAGGCTGTGGACGGCCACTCTGTGGAAGCGTCCCCACCCACGCCTTTCTGGTTTGACTGGAAAACAAGGCCCCGGCCCACCACCTATCAGGGTGTGTGTGACGAGTGCCCCTCCGGGCGCCCAGGCTGCGCCTTCCACCTGCTCAGGCTGGGGTGGGGGCGGTGCAGGTGACAAGCCAGCCTCCCCCGGTGGGGAGGGAGAGAGAGGTCTGGAGGCGGAGTGGGGCCTCTTAGAGGTCACCCAGGCCACCCCCGGGCATCTTGGTGCTGCCCAAGCTGAGGACAGGGTGGACGGAGATGGGAGTCTGTGGAGTCTGGCCTTGCTTACCCCCAGTGACGGGAAGCTCATTCCTTGTACTGCCATCGTAGATGGCTCTGGCTTGTTGAAGCTGCCTCTTGGAACTTGGCCTTGGTCTGAGTCTGGGCTTCCTGGCCCAGGATGGCGCTCGGAGCGTGGGAACAGGGTGGGCCTCCTCCCACCTGGAAATCGAGTTGGGGGTCAGAGGGGGTCCCCATGGCCACCTCGTCCCTGCCCCCGTCCCTACCCAGCCCCCACACTTCCCACTGGGCCCGAAGCCTTCCTGCCTCTGGCCCTTTAAGGCCGGGCAGGAAGCCCCTCCCCATTTAGGGCAATAAATGGACGAGGAAAATGGCCGAGGGCCTGTGTGCTGTGCGTCGCCTGGAGGAGGCCGCCCCGCCAGGGCAGGGGGCAGGCAGGCAGCAGGCAGCCACCCCAGGCCCTAGGTGCCCCCCGACCGGGACACTGCATTCCTGTCCCATTAAGCCCAGGCCGGGGACCGGGCCAGGCAGAGATTGGCACCAGGTCAGGGTGGGGTAACCCGTCGGGACCAACCTTGCAACACAGGCCGCTGGGCGGGGAGGGGGTGGGGGCCGCCGGGCCAGGGCCTGGCAGCAGCACCTGCGTGCCAGGCTGGCTGTGTGACCTTGGGCTGGCCACCCACCCTCTCTGCGCCTGGACCTCCCCTTCAGCCTTCTCCTCGGGCCCCACCACCCCTCCCTTGGCACACAGTAGGTGAGGATGGGCCCGGACTCCCGGCATCGTGTTCAGGAGTGACGTTCAGATGGCCTGGCTGGGCCTTTTTGGGACTGGCTTTGGCACACAGTAGGTCCCCAGGCAAAGTCTGCTAAGGATGTGACCAGGACTCCATCCTTGCGTGGGCTCCCTGGCCACAGAGGAGCTGCTTTTCCGGCTGTCACGACCCCCCGCCCCAGGAAGGGCTCAGAGAGGCACTGCCTCTTGCCCAAGGTCACGCAGCTTAGAAGTGGAGCAGCAGGGACTGGGCCGCCCTCTCTGCAGGGCGCACAGTAGGCGTGAGAGCCACCTTCTTTTTCCCTTCCCTGCTCGCCCGGGTGGAAGAGTGGGGGGGGGCCCCGAACCCCACATTAAGTGGTCCTCTGTCCCGGAAGTGCCCTCCAGGAAGGCCATGGGTGGCAGTCACCTGCCCAGGCCCCTTGTCAGCCGTCCCTCCTCCTTCCTGAGGAGCGTGGGTGGGACAAGGCTGGGCCTCAGCCCTCACCTTGCCTGTGACCTTGGGAAGGCCCCCGGCTCCTGTGCCCCTCTCTGGGTTGCCCACCCCTGGGCCTCTGTTGCTGCTGTTCCCTGTGCCAGGCCACCCTGCCATGGTCCCAGGGTCCTGCCTGGGTGACACTTGCTGCGCATCCCTGGGGAGCTCGGGTCAGAGGGCCTGAGTCTAGACCAGGCCACTGATCTGCTGTGTGACTTTGGCTGGGTTTTGTAACCTCTCTGAGCCTTCGGGTGAACTGAAGGCTCCCGGTTGGTTCCGCAAAGTTCTGGGGCACAGGGAAGGGCTGAAATGAGGCCTGGGTCCTTTTGCCTTAGGAAGAAACTACAGCATGCGACCCTAGGTTAGATGGGAGGTGGGGACTGGGTGTGCCTGCAGCCAGGTGGGCGTGGCCAGGCGTGGTCTTTGGTTCCTCCGAGGTTTGCTGCATCCATACTGGGTTTGCTGCGTCCCTACTGTGCGCCGCCCCGGGGAGGGCCGGGCTTGGGGACCTGGGAGCGGCCCAGGGGGAGGAGGGCGCCCCACCTCCAGCCCAGGAGGGGCCTGCCAGGGCCTGCCCCTCGCCGCCGAGTCAGCACCGAGCGGAAATCCCACGAGGCGAGTGCGGGGGAGGGGCTGTGATGAAAGATGGGGCCCTGGGTGGGTGTGGGCCTGGGCTCAGGGGACCCTGGCTGGTGGATGTGGGGACCTGGCTAGTGTAGGGGGGCAGGTGCTGAGGCTTCCTGGGGGAGGAGGGGAACAAAACCAACACACACGGGGGCACCCGCTGTGTGTTGTGCGCACAGTGGGTCTTCAGCACATAGGTGCTTTCTGTTGCCGGGACTTCATGGCTGCCTGACGGGGCTCTGGCAGGGACCCTTTCACCTCAAAGGCAGGGTCTTCGGCCCTTTCCTTAGGGGGAGGCCCCCCAAGAGGGCACGGTGGGGGCGGTGGCCCAGGGCGTGGCCGGCAGGTGGCCTGTGTTCCTGGAGAGAGAGGGTGCGGGTGCAGGTGCGGGTGCGGGTCTGGTGTCTGCAGAGTGAGTTTGGCTTCCAGGGCAAGGGAAGGGCAGTGGGTGGGGGGCCAGCCCCTGGGAGTCAGCCCAGCTGGGCGCCCTTGGCCAGGGCAGTAGCCTCAATGTTCTCATCTGTAAAATAGGGGCCACTCACGGGGGCTCCCCCTGGCTGGAGAGGGCAGAGACCAAGCCCACGGCCCCACCGTGGCCTGGAGCCTGGTTCCACACTTAAAGTGGGGTTGCAGCCGCCCCCGGCCTGTGGAAGCCAGGGGTGCAGAGTAGCCATGGGAGGGTGAGTCACCTGGGCCATTTCGGGGAGGCCCCTGTAAGCCACTCCAAGAGAACCCTGGGTCACCTGAGGGGGCACCAGCACGCCGGGCCCCGGAGGCCATCTGGGGCATTGGTGGCCCGGGTCAGAGGTCCCCTCCCTCCCGTGCTAGGGGGTGGGCTGGGGGAGGGGCGGGTCTGATCCAGAGCCCCATCTGCCCACATGCTCCCCGCGGCCCGGGGCCAGACGGCAGATGGTGGCAGGGGGTGGCAGCGCCAACGGGGGCTCCTCTGAGGCTCCATGGGCCGGGCCACCGATGGGGTCCCCCCTCCCCGCTCCTGGCAGCCACATCTGAGCACCCCCTTCCCCACCGCAGGCTGCCCGACCCAGAGGGAGGCGAGCAGCTGGTGCCTGGCCCGTCGTGGGAAGGAGGGCAGGCGAGGGGGGCCGCAGCCAGGGAGCCCTGGGAAGTGTGGCTGCCGGGCCCACAACACAGAGGCCTCTGTGTCGGCCCCTCGGCCCAGACCCCACTCCCAGGGCCACCCTGGCCTTGGGTCTGGCCGCTCCGACACCGGGTCTCCCTTGCCCGCCTGGCCACAGGGCAGGAGGGTCTCGAGCCCAGGAGGCCCCAACTCAGGCCTTCTCCTCGGGGACCTTGCCGGGGGGCTCTGGCCTGAGAGCCGGGCACCCGCCCGGAGGAATTCGGCTTGTGTTGGGTGGCTCGGGGCAGCCGGGGGCTCCCAGGAGAGGGCGGAGGGTGGGGACGGAGCCAGAGGGTTGCACAAGCGCCCGAGTGGGCGGATGAGTCACAGTCAAGGGAAAGGCGGAAAACGGGGAGGGGGGAGAGGGGGCCAAGGGAGAGGGGTCGGACAGACAGCCCCCCGGGGCCCGGCTCCTGAGACCTCTGCCCATTTGACAGATGGGGAGACTGAGGCCCAGAGCGCGCCAGGGCCCTGTTGCGGGCCGGACAGTGCCCCCAGGGAGGCTGAGAGTTGAGGGGGCTGCCAGGCGGGGGCGTGGGCAGGCTCCAATGGGCAGGAGGCCCCCTGCCACTCTGGGGACGTGGGCCAGGTGGTGGCCTGGTGTCCCTGTTACTCACTGCTGGGACCAAGCCCCGTGCCAGGGGATCCATGGGGCAGGAAGGGGTTTGGCCTGTGGAGTCACCGGTCCTGCTCCGCCAGGGCACACCCATGGCAGTCTTGACCCCAGCCTGCTGCAGTGCCGGGTCCCGGGTCTCGGCCTCGCCCCTTCCTGCTGACTCAGAGCCCCCGAAGCGAACCGGGCCGACCAGGAGGCAGGAGCAAGGGTCGGCGAGGCCGAGGGCTGGGCTCCCAGGTCACAGGGCGCCAGGTCTGAGTTCAGATGCAGCCATGTCCTCACTGGGCAGGTGTCCGTTCCTCAGCTCCGTGACAGAGGAGGTGCCACCCACGGGCTGGTGGGGGCTCAGACGTGACCAGGGAGAAGTGGGAGCTTTGGGAACATCCCTGTGTGGCCACCTCCTCCGTGTCGGCAGGAGCTCGTGCTTGGGTTAATAGGATGGCTCTGATCGGGGCCATTTCTTGAACGCCTACTGTGTGTTGCTGTGACATCTCAAAGTGCCCCTTCGGTGGGCATGCCCGTGTCAGGGGAGGATGCCAGGGTGTGCCCGTCTCCTGAGCACCCAGCATGGGCTCTGCCAGCGCAGTCTTACGTGGCTGAGCTAGAATAGGACATCTGACCGCCCTCGGGCACAGCTGGGGAAACTGAGGCTGGGGGGGGGCGGAGGGAGGAGCCTTGGGTGCTGGGCACTAAGACTCCCACCCACCCACTCACGAGCGCCCCCTTCTTCGCGGTGCTGCAGGTCTCGGCGCGGAAGATGGCCGGCGGCGTGGACGGCCCCATCGGGATCCCGTTCCCCGACCACAGCAGCGACATCCTCAGTGGGCTGAATGAGCAGCGGACGCAGGGCCTGCTGTGCGACGTGGTGATCCTGGTGGAGGGCCGCGAGTTTCCCACGCACCGCTCTGTGCTGGCCGCCTGCAGCCAGTACTTCAAGAAGCTGTTCACGTCGGGGGCCGTGGTCGACCAGCAGAACGTGTACGAGATCGACTTCGTCAGCGCCGAGGCGCTCACCGCGCTCATGGACTTCGCCTACACGGCCACGCTCACGGTCAGCACGGCCAACGTGGGCGACATCCTCAGCGCCGCGCGCCTGCTAGAGATCCCGGCCGTGAGCCACGTGTGCGCCGACCTGCTAGACCGGCAGATCCTGGCGGCCGACGCGGGCGCCGACGCCGGGCAGCTGGACCTCGTAGATCAAATTGATCAGCGCAACCTGCTCCGCGCCAAGGAGTACCTCGAGTTCTTCCAGAGCAACCCCATGAACAGCCTGCCCCCTGCAGCCGCCGCCGGCTTCCCGTGGTCCGCCTTCGGCACGTCCGACGACGACCTGGACGCCACCAAAGAGGCCGTGGCAGCCGCTGTGGCCGCCGTGGCCGCCGGCGACTGCAACGGCTTGGACTTCTACGGACCGGGCCCCCCTGCCGAGCGGCCCCCAACCGGGGACGGGGATGAAGGCGACAGCAACCCAGGCCTGTGGCCCGAGCGGGACGAGGACACCCCCGCCGGCGGTCTCTTTCCGCCACCAGCGGCCCCGCCATCTGCCACGCAGAACGGCCACTACGGCCGGGGCGGGGAGGAGGAGGCGGCCTCGCTGTCGGAGGCGGCCCCGGAGCCCGGCGACTCACCAGGCTTCCTATCCGGAGCAGCGGAGGGCGAGGACGGGGACGGCCCCGACGTGGACGGGCTGGCGGCCAGCACGCTGCTGCAGCAGATGATGTCGTCGGTGAGCAGGGCGGGCGCCGCCGCGGCGGGGGACAGCGACGACGAGTCGCGGGCGGACGACAAGGGCGTCATGGACTACTACCTGAAGTACTTCAGCGGCGCCCACGACGGCGACGTCTACCCGGCCTGGTCGCCCAAGGTGGAGAAGAAGATCCGCGCCAAGGCCTTCCAGAAGTGCCCCATCTGCGAGAAGGTCATCCAGGGGGCCGGGAAGCTGCCGCGGCACATCCGCACCCACACGGGCGAGAAGCCCTACGAGTGCAACATCTGCAAGGTCCGCTTCACCAGGTGAGCCACCCGCGCCGCGGCGGGGGGCGGGCGGTGTCCTGGGGCCCCTGCCCACCCTCGGCACACACGGTCCCCTCCCCGCGCACCACGCGCACAGGACCCACACGACGCTCCCAGCCCTGCGCCCTTGACGACAGCACGGACCAGTCCCTGCCCTCGTGGGCGGACGTCCTGGCGGGGCACAGCACAGGCGTGAAGCCTGCCAGACAGGGACGGCCAGGGAGGCTGGCGGGGAGGACGCGGAGTCGCTCTTCCCTCCCACACTGTAGATTTTTCTCTCTCCTTATTCCTTTGGGAGAGGTGGCAGTTCCTTAGGGAGGTGCGATGGCGGTCGTTGAGTCGCTTTTGAGTCTCCCGTGAGCTTGGGTAATTTGTTTTCATTCTGCCAGCGTTTATTAAGCACCTGCTGGGTGCCAGGCCCTGTCCTAGGCGCTGCGGACACTGCAGTGGAGAGACAGGCCTCGCAGGTACCTGGAGGAGGCCAGGCGGGGAGATGAGGGAAAGGGTTTTCCAGGCAGAGGGAACAGCCAGCGCGGAGGCCCTGAGGCCAGTTCAGCTTAGGGGGTCACTGAGGCGGTCGGTGCCGCGGGGTTTGGTCCCCGAATGGCAGGAGTTCAAGGCCAGGCCAGGGCAGTTTGCGATTTGGTCTCAGGAGCCCAGAGGTGGCTGGCTGGGCCTTGTGGATCCAGGGCGGGCCAGGGCAGTGGGGGCAGGGGGCTGGCCAGGCGGTGACTCAGCATCACCCCTGCCCCCCCACCCGCCCTGGGGTTCCCCAGCCACGCCCACCGAGGCTGAAGAAAGGGGCCATTGTCTCAGCTTCCCGGCCCCGCCCCATGGGGACAAGAACTGGGGCCGACCCCCTCCCCAGCACCCTGGCCCCCTCCCCAGCAGGCCAGGACAGGAGGGTGCGGCCCAGGCTCCTGCGCACGGGAGCGCCAGGCAAGGGGCAAAGGGCACGGGGTAGGAGGCAGGCAGTGCTGGGAGACTGGGGTTCTGGAGTTCTGGGGGGCTCCCTCCTCCTCCAAGCAGGGGCCCTGAGGTAGCCACAGGCCCTGCGCTCGGGGGTCTCTGAGCACCGGAGGGGCCCAGGGAGCGGGACCTGGAGAGGGACCTGGCCGGGCAAAGGCACCTGCCCCACCTCGCCCCCACGGGGCTGGGGCCACCGGCCTCCCTAACCGCAGGCCGGAGCCTCAGTTTCATTCTCACTTGGCTGCCCCCACCCCCAGCCCAGGGCCAGCCCCGTCTGCCCGTCAGGGAAACTGAGGCCTAGAGAGAGAGAGAGAGAGAGAGGCACTCAGGCCTCTTCCCACCACCGACCCACCTACTTCCCCTGTGCCCCGAGCCCAGGGCCCCGGCCCCCTGCCCATGGGAGCCGGCCCCCTCCCACCCAAGGCCGGGAGCCCAGGGGCCCCTCTGAGTCACCAAAGTGTTGAGTAAGCGGGGCCCGTGGCGGCCGGGGCTATAATTACCCCGGCTGGGGCTCGGGGTGATGAAACTGGGGCTACCTCCGCCCCCATCTCTGCGTGGCCCCCCGGCCCACTGTGCAACTCCAGGCAAGTCACTTCCTTTCTCTGAGGCTCCTAGCCTCCGCTGGGGAAGTCTCTACACAGTGCTCAAGAAACTTAGCGCCTGCGGTCCCCTCTGTGCTCTGGCCCTGTGCCAGCTCTGGGCAGGGCACCTGGAAGACCACGCTAGTGGGCTTTGCAGGAGGCAACGGGAAGGAGCCAGAGGCCTGGAGGCTGGCAGCAGACGGGCTTAGTCCAGGGAGTGACCAGTTGATTGCAGCCCAGTGGGGCAAGGCTAGAGAGGGGGCAGGGGTCTAGTTGCCAAGGGGCCAGGCCTTGGCCCTCGGAACAGTAGAGCCAAGGAAAGGGTAGAGTAAGTACGGACACCAGCTCCGTGGGTGCTAGAGGAGAAGCCAGGTCTTTTGAGGTTGGCAGAGGTGGAGGGGCATTCAAGGTGGGGCTTAGAGGGATGAATAGGAGTTTGCCAGTCCTCACACTTAAAGAAGCTGTCAGTCTGCCGAATGTGAGAAGGAAGAAACTCAGAGTGGCCGGGATGAGGGGTCCAAGGAGCAGGTCAGATGCTAAATTAGAGCACCTTAGATCCAGGTCTCCCTCCTGCCCTCCATTTTCTGGGAAGGAATCTGCTAGGCCTAGCAGTGTGGACCAGCACCGTGCAATAGAAATACCGTGCAGGCCACCTACGTAATTTTACATTTTCTGAAAGCCACGTTAAGAAAAACCAAAAGAGAGCTGGTGGAAAAGCACATTTTATGTAACCTGATGGATTCATTTATTTCATCGTGTAATCCACGTGCAGAATTACATATGGGTTACTTTTCGCATAACAAGTCTTTAAAATCTGGGGTGCCCTCTGCACTTCCCGTGTACCTCAGCTCAGACCGGCCGCCTTTTGAGGGCTCAGGAGCTGCCGGTGGCTGGCTGTGGCATACAGGACAGAGTGGCGCCTGATACGGCGACTGCTTTGTGGGCTAACGCCCCCAGACTGAGCCAGGTCCTCCCTGTCCCCTGTAAGGTGAGATGAGCAGGGAGGGAATGCGAGTTGCACCTGGCACCTGCTGTCTTGGGGCTAGATGAGAAACAAGGAACCCAAACGAGAGAGTTGGGTGGCGATGGTTTGAGGGACCGGGCAGTGGGGTCCAGGAGGACCACTGGGAGGAGGTGACATTTGAGCCCAAATTTGATTGTCAAGGTCTGAGAGGGAAAAAGTGCTCTGGGCAGAGAGAATAGCAGATGAAAAGGCCCTGAGGCAGGCTCTTGCATGGCATGTTGGGGTGACAGCCAGGGAGCCATTGAGGCCAGAGGGGAGAGTTGTCAGGTCCCGGTTGCTGTGGGGTGGGGACTCGGTTACTAGGGTGACCAACTGCCCCAGTTTGCCCGCTACCCAGGGGTTTCCCGGGATGCAGGACTCTGAGTGCTAAAACCAGAATAGTTGGTCACTCTATCTGTCACCAAACACCCCGGCGACCGCCAGCCTCGCTCCCTGCGGTATTTTCAGCACCTGGAACAGGGCCTGGCCCCCGGCAGCGCTCGGTAAATGTCTGCATGGTGAATGAAGGCCACAGCCACCGTCTGGCCTTGTCCTGCCCCTGGGCAGAGGCCCGCTGTCTTCTCCTCTTATGGTTGGGAGAGAGGTTCAGAGAGGTTTAGCGGTCACCTAACACCACACAGCACGCAGGCCCTCTTCGGAGTCTCAGGACATTAAAGTGCCCCGCTTTGTCCCCCCCGTTTTGTCGTGGACTGTCCACGCTGGGACACTGGAACCTCAGGCAGACAGTCTGCTTTCCAGAACAGTGGTCCCCGGGGGGGGCTGCCGCGTCGGCGAGGGTCCCCGGGCCGAGCCCGGCGGGCCCCACTGCCCACTGACCGCCCCGCCCCGTCCGCAGGCAGGACAAGCTCAAAGTGCACATGCGGAAGCACACGGGCGAGAAGCCGTACCTGTGCCAGCAGTGCGGCGCCGCCTTCGCCCACAACTACGACCTGAAGAACCACATGCGCGTGCACACGGGCCTGCGGCCCTACCAGTGCGACAGCTGCTGCAAGACCTTCGTGCGCTCCGACCACCTGCACAGACACCTCAAGAAAGACGGCTGCAACGGCGTCCCCTCGCGCCGCGGCCGCAAGCCCCGCGTCCGGGGCGGGGGACCCGACCCCAGCCCGGGGGCCGCGGCGCCCCCCGGCGCCCCCGCCCCGCCCGGCTCCCCCGACGCCCGGCGCAACGGCCAGGAGAAGCACTTTAAGGACGAGGACGAGGACGAGGACGCGGCCAGCCCCGACGGCTCGGGCCGCTTGAATGTAGCGGGCGCCGGCGGCGGAGGCGACGGCGGAGGGGGCCCCGGGGCTGCCACCGACGACAGCTTCCCAGCCGGACTCGCCTAAAAACCAAAAAGAGAAAAGAGAAACCCGAGAACGAGAGAGCGAGAGAGCGAGAGAGAAAGAGAGAGAGAGAAACCACCCACCGCCCCCCCAAAACACAAAAAAAGAAAATCTATCTATATACAGATATCTATATCTATATATATATACAGATATATATATATGAAGCGTCACAGAATCTAGGGTAGCGCTTTCCTCAGACCCCCCCCCCCGACGTGGTCCCCCCGCTCCCCCCACACCCCGTCCCTGGGTTTTGGGGCTTGGTTTGGGGTTTTCGTGGGACACAAGGATTCTGCGCACCCCCGGCCCCCCCACCCCCCCGAGCGCCCCGCGTGGGGTCTGAGGCCCCGGGCTGGGGCGAGGGCGGACTTTGGGGGGCTTGGGGGGGTGCTGGGGCCTGGGGTGGGCTTTTAGTTTCCTCCCCTTGCTGGTTCGTAGGAGTCTTTCGGACAAGACCTTAAATGATTTCTGTCTGCTCTGAGCGGACGTTAAAATGGACCGCCGGCCCCCCACCCTCCTTCCTCAGGGCACTCAACTAAGGGGGGGTCTCCCCTCGATCTCCCCGACCGCCTCCCCACCTCCCACCCTGCCCGCGGCCGGCGCCCCGCGTCTCCCGGCCGCCGAGACCCACATCTATTTATTCCCAGGCCTGGAGGAAGGGGCACAGGACCGTGGGTTGGGGCTGGGGGCGGGGGGCACCAGGATGGCCCCGGTGGCTTCGGCCGCCTCCCTTCACGGCACTTAGAACCGGCGGGACCCCCAGGGGCCCCCCCTGCCGCCCGCACCCCTCCACCCCGACGTTTGGAGATTCGAGACTTTTTTCTCTGCCCTGTACCCGGACCCGCCCCCCCGCCCCGTGTCCCGACTTTTTAAAGCACTTTTTAGATTATTTTTTTTCCTCTTTTTCTCCTTAAAAACAAAATTTATATATAGATATATATATATATAAAAAATATATACTTTTCCTCAGAGGAGCAGGCAAACCGTGCGGCGTGTGCTGAGCCCGGACGGGACGGACGCCCAGGTCCGGGGATGGCAGGGATGACAGAGAGACAGACAGAGACAGTCCACAGTTCCAATGTCACAAAAGCAATAAAAGAAACAAAAATAAGATTTTACAAAACGAAAGGAAGATAAAAAAAAAAACAAAAACAACAAAAAAAATAGGCTACCAACCACATTAGAAGTCTTGGCACTTTGTAACAGAACGGGTACTACACTTATCTTAATTCTTAATTTAAAAAAAAAAAACCATGTTTACAAGTTGCAACCAACTTCTATGAAAAGTTGAAAAGACAAAAAAAAAAAGTGAGAGAGAGAGAGAGAGCAAAAGAAATTCCTAGAAGTCGATTTATTTTTGTACAAAATAATAAAAAAAAAAACCCATCGCAGACGTAGAATCCACTTCTGTTCCCCAAAGGCAAGAAGGGGGGGCCCAGGAGGAAGCCCCCGGAAGGGACCCGAGAGACACACCCTGAGGGGTCTGTTGTGTGACCCGTGGACTTGGCCTCGAAGGCAGGACGGTGGGGTTTTTGTGTTTGTGCCGTGTCACCCCCCCCGCCCCTGTCCCTTCCCCCCCCCAGTTATGTCCCCTTTTTCGGTTCTGATTTGGAGAAGTCCTACTGCCCGAGAGCCATACGAGTGGCCGTCTCTGCCCACGGGGACCCTCCTTCCTCACCCCCTAGCTCAGGGATGGCCCGAGAGGGGGCTGGCCTTCCAACCAGCCCTAGCACCCCGACCCGCACCCCCGGACCCCCGATGGCTGTCCTCCTGCATGGCCACCAAGGAGCTGCCATCCTGGACATGCCCGCCCCTTTGAGGTGGGTGACAGGGGCCCCCCACCTCCAGGGCCTTAGATCCCCCCTGCCCCAAGCACCCCTCTTTTTACTCAAAGGCACTGACTGTACCCCCGGGGTGCTGGCACCTGCCTGCCCCCAATCTCTGGCTCCCGCAGGGCCCGGCGTAGACCGAGCCTTAGGCCACGGAGTGGGGCCGGGGTTGGGGAGACGATGTCACCAGGTGCCAGGACGCACCCCCTCACCCTGCCCTGTCCTGCATATGCAACGCCTAGCGTGGGACCCTGTATATAACCCTCCCCGCCACCCCACCCGAGACTCCCCGCCAGTGCCCGGGGGGGTGTCGCCCTGCTCCTCTGTGACAACACCTCTTCTTGTCTGTCCTTGTTCTTTCATTTTTAAAGGGAAGCTTTTTAAGAAGGTAATTTTCATATTGTTTCTACAGGATAGTTTTTTGGTTTCCTTCCCTCCCCCCCTGCAAACCTGTCAGCTCCCCCCACATGCACCCCAAATGTCTCAGGATCCCCCTCCGGGGCCGGCCCAGGGCCGGGTGGCAGCACGCTGGCCTCGGTCATCCCCCAATTTCAGAGAACCATCTTGTCGTGGCCGAGCAGGGACACCTCCCCTCCCCGCCCCCCATCCCCCCAAAAAAACCTCCCAGAGAGGTCCCGCAAGAGGGGAGCCCTGTGTCCCCTACCCACACACCCCCTCGCAATAAAACCAACTCAAAAATCACAGCTGTCGTCCTGGCCAGTGGGGGCGACCGGACTTGGGGGGGTGTGGAGCCCTCTGGGACTGGTGGGGACAGGGGCTGCGGCCCACCGCGCGCGCGACACTCACAGAGACCTCGGGATTTGCACTAAACCCCTGCCCCTAGCTCCGAGCTCAGCTTCGCCCGCCCGCCCACTCTGCCTTAACCGCCCGCCCGCCCGGGGGCCGCAGCGACCGCATGGGCCCAAGCCGGGGACCCCCAGCCCTGCCCCGCCAGCCCTCCCCAACTCCGCGCAATCACATACTGTATATAGACGTGGATCAATTTTATTTTTATTCTTTAAATTAAGGTCGTGATCAAGTGTTGCCAAAGATACTGCTGAATTTTCGCGTTTCAGGAAACAAACAAAAAAATTCTATTTGAGGGGGGTCGCTGCTGACTCCGTCAGGACACAGCAGAAGGCTTTTTTGTTTTGGTTGTTTGGGTTTTTTTTTTTTTTTTTTGCGTTTTCTTTTTTTGTTTTTGTTTTTTTTTTTAAACTGCCTGGTACAAAAAACAAAAACGAAAAAAAAAAAAAGAAAAAAAGAAAAACAAAGCGAAATTGTTATTTCCAACCTCATGGTGGAGTTGCGTGGATGTGTGCGTGGATGTGTGCGAGCGTGAGCACCAGGCGGGGGCTCCGGGGGGCGGGGGGCGCCCGGGGGCCGGGAGGTGGCAGGCCCGGAGCCCCCCTCTGCGGCCGTCCCCAGCCTGGCTGCGGGGCCCGGGAGAGAGAGAGAGAGGGGGACATCCCAGCTCTAGCTGCTGCTGCTTCCTGCCTAGCCGCCCCCCACCCCGCCTTTGGAGATTAAGAAAAATTTTTAAAAGGCAAAAAAATTTTTAAAAATGAAAAATGAAAAAAAAAAATGCTAAACCAGTGAATGTAAAAATGCCGGACCAGGCCCAGCCTGGCACGGGTCGTGCGGCCTGTTGTGCCCCAGCCAGGCTCCAGCGCGAGAAAACCAAAAAGTCTGTCCCCCGACGGGGGCAGCTCGGCCAGGAGACCCCCCCACCCCAGGTGGCCGTGGAGTCTGGACGCCCTGTTTGTGCATAGCTGTCCTATTGCTTCCTTCCAAGGGGGTCTCTGGTGGCAGACAAGGGTCCCTGTCCCCTTCCGGGGTCTTCCCTGGAGGAGGGTGGCCAGATTTGGGGGGGTGGGGCCGTTGCACTGTTCAGACCCGTGCGCCATGGCAGGAGCAGCCGCCTCGCACGCGGTGGGACCCTGTGAGGGGGGCTGCAGGGCTCCCCCCAACCCAGGACAGGGACGGTCCGGGCAGCCGGAATTGTAGGAGGTGCGATAGACCGAGAGGAAAAACAGGAAAAAGAAAAAAAGTTAAAAACCAACAAAAAAAAAAGCAAAAATCCTATTTTTTGAAAAAGAAAGATATTTATATTTGCAGTTTTATTTTAAAAAGTTATTTAAGCAGAGGAAGCAGCCTTCCCGGAGGTGTGGGGTTGGGGGGTGGCTGGCGCAGGACGGGTCAGGGGCCTGGGGGGCTCGGGCGCCCCAGGAGCCATAACCTCAGAGTTCAGACTAGCTCGCACTAAACATATAGATTTACACGGGGGGGTGGGGGGGGAGCCGGGAGATGCGGGGGGCTGGGGAGACCCCCCGTCCGTGGCTGGCGCTGCCTGGAGGCTGCGGGCGGGGGCCCTGACGCCCAGGTACCCCCCGCCCCACTCCAGGCCCAGAACTGAGGTGCCTGGGACTTTGGGGGGCCAGGCCTGGCACATGGGGGGGCGGGGGCGCGCCCTCGGGTACAGAGCACAGCAGACATTCCAGAGACTGTATTTGAGAGTCTTTATAAAGTGTGGGAGATTTAAAAAAAAAAAATCAATTGATAAAAATGCACTTTTTGGGGGTGGGGGGGAGAAGCTTTAAAAGTAATAAAACAAAAACAAACAAAAAGACAAAAGATGATGAAAAACCAGAAAAAAAATCATTTTTTTCTTGTACATAAAAAAAAAAAAAAACCACTAAACAAAGCCTGTTACGACCGCCGTGGCCTCACTTGCCTGATTTTGATGTGCTCTGTGTTTTGCTGGGGGGAGACTGGGAGGTGGGGAAGGAGGGTTTCAGGGTGGGGGTCCCCTTCCCCCTGGCCCTTAAAACGAGGATCCAGAATCGGGGGCCGCCCTGTCCCGGGGGGTCGGGCCCCTCCGCTGCACCACACACTGGTTCCAAGGAGAGAACCCTGAGGGGCCTGGCCCACACCCTGGAAGTCAGTCCCGTCTCGGGGGTCCCATTGTCCTGTGGGGGGACAGGGCATAGAGACAGTGAGCCACAGCCCCTGGGCAGGCAGGTGGGCGGCACCAGGAAAGGGCCCAGGGGACAGAGGGAGAACCGGCCGGGCGGGTTGTGATCACATCGTGACCAGGGCTGGGCCTTGGGTACCTGTGCCTCCACGGGGTCCCTGTGGCCCTGGGTGGGGAAGTGTGGGCTGGAGGCCGCCCATGCTGGGCCACTGTGACATGATCGTGGGTCTGGAGCCTGAAACTGCAGCTGACTGCGGCCCCACTTCGGGCTGGGGTCGCCACACGGCCACTTCTAGCGCCCCCGGGGAGAGTCCTCCCGACGCCTCCTGTCCCCCAACGAGACTCAGCCCGTGGTCCCAGGCATCTGTCCAGGCCGGTACCAAAGTGATGGGGCCCCTGATGGCTGCACCACGCTGGGAACCAGGTCCGTTTGGAGCCTCGGCCCCTCCTCTGCGGACCAGACTCTTCCTAGTGGCCACAGGGACTCGGCAAGGCCAGGCCCAGGCCCTGCCTGGAACATCACAAAGCCTGGATGCCCGCAGGGCCCTCCTGTGGACCCAATGGCGGCTGTTGCGGCTCAGGGAGGCAGGGCCCCGTCACCTGAGGAGCCTGCTGCGGATTCCTGGGATTGGCACCCAGGGCTCCAGCGGGGGCCGGGGCGGGGCTGGGGGCCAGTGTGCTACAGCCAGCCCCTGTCCTGAGCCCCCACTGCACCCCGGGCCCTGGCAGCTTGGAGGCCCCTGCCCGGAAGCCCCATGGCGTCAGTGGGCCGAGGGAGCCACAGCTTGGTTCCGTGGCCTCTGTGCCAAGAGGCAGAGACGGCACAGTCCACTGCGCTCGTCCGCGAGGACCTCTCCACACGTGCCCTGCGGCCTCTCCGCTTTGTGGGAGAGGCTGTCGTTTCTAATCGAGTTGTAATTCACAGGTTTTTAGTGTATTCAAAGGATTGAGCACCATCACCACTATCTAGTTCCAGAACATTCCAACACCCCAAAAAAGAAGCCCCATATCCATCAGAGATCACCCCCCCATCCCCTCTCCTAGCCCTGGCACCCACGAATCCACGTCCCATCTCTGTGGATCTGCCTGTTCTGGACGTTTCATATAAACAGAGTCTCACACTGTGTGTCCTTCTGTGTCTGGCGTCTCTCACTGAGCACGACGTCCTCAAGGTCCCTCCACACTGTGGCCTGTGTCAGAGCCTCGTCCCTTTTCATGGCCGAGTGATACTCCAGTGTAGGGGCCAGACACGGTGGCTCATGCCTGTGATCCTGCACTCAGAGACAGGAGCGTTGCTGGAGGCTACGACTGCGCAGCTGTACTCCCGCCAGGACCACACAGCAAGACCCTATCTCTAAAAAAAAAAAAAAAAAAAATTCCACTGGGTGGCAGGACCACATTGTATTTATCCATCACCTGTTGATGGGACACTTAGGTTGTTTTGGCTTTCTGACTCAGGTGAGGGCTGCTGCTGGGACGCTTGTATGTGAGCTTCTACGGGACAGATGTGTTCACCACCAAGGAGTGCAAGGGCAAGTCACGTGCCAGCTTGGCATTCTGCTTTCTGAGCGGCGGCTGCACTTTACACCCCCAGCGGCCACGAGTGGGGCTCCAGCTCCCTCACAGCCTCCAGCTACTATTTTTTTTTTTTTTAAATTCTAGCCATCCTGGTGGGTGTGATGGATTATCTCACTGTGGATTTTTAATTTTTTAAAAATATTTTTTTATTTTTTACAGGCAGGGTCCTGCTCTGTCTCCCAGGCTGGAGTGCAGTGGCGTCCCCATAGCTCACTGGGCTCAAGCGATCCTCCTGCCGCAGGCCGCAGAGGAGCTGCGACCACAGGTGTGCACCACCACACCTAGCTAATTTTAAAATTTTCTGCAGAAATGGGATCTTGCTATATTGCCCAGGCTGGCCTCAACGTCCTGGCCTCAAGAGATCCTCCCGCCTCGGCCTCCCGGGTGGCTGTGACCACAGGCGTTGAGTCACTGCACCTGGATTTGAAGTGCATTTCCCTGACGTCGCTTCTCGTGCTGGTTGGCCCTTCCTGTGTCTTCTCAGCCACCCGGGGAGCCAGGCACAACCTCCTCTTGCCGGAGCCACCCCTCCCAAGTGTCCCAGTGCAGCGGGGACACCGCGCCCTGGCAGTGCAAGGTACAACCGGCCCCACTGACGCGCTGCACCTTCTAAATCCCCAACCTCAGGCAACGGAAGGAAAGACGCACGTTTTGTCCTCTGCGCCCTGTCCCCACCCCACGGGGGCGCCTTATGCTGGCAACACACCTTAAGACGGAGGACACAGAATGGCAGACACCTTGGTGGCTTCACCTCGACCGTTTTTATTTGCGTTTTTTAAAAACAATTAAATTAGAATACAAATATTAGAAAACAGCGGCCGGCAGCTGCAGGGCAGGCGGGAGGGGCCGGGCTGCGCAGCCGGTTTATACAGTGAGACTGGATTCGCCCTCGACCAGATCTATGTCCCTTTCTTCTGCAGACCTGAAATGATATTGCTTCCTGACTACGAGAGTTGTTTATACAAAGAATGATTCTGCTGGGGGGGGAGGGGGCAAAACAGAACGGGGCGTCGGAGACCCAGGGCAAGGCCAGTGCCCCACCACCTCCTGGGGACAGGGCCTGGGCGCCTGACCGTGGGTTCCTGCAGGCGTCGGACAGGGCCCCAGAAACCCCCACAGTTGCTGGACCCCTGAGGCCGAGGGCTGGGGGGCCTGGAAAGGGACCCCAGAGGGGCCAGGCCGGGTCCTGCTGGCAGAGCGAGGATCCCGGGAAGGGGCGCCAGGCCAGCCTGTGGAAAACCCAAGAGCAAAAAGAAGGGAGAGGAACCAACCCAAACCGGAGACGGGGGCCGGGTCCCTGCTGCCCCTCTGGAGGTGACTGCCCTCCCTGCCCCGAGGACTGGGGCCTGGCGGCGGCAGCGGCAGCTGGGAACATCTGTGCTGTTCCGTAGGGAAGTTAACCTGAATTGGAGTTACCGAGGTAGCTGGCTAGAAAACTGAGACCCCCCGACGCCACACGGTGCCGCACCCTGGGGCCCCCGCCTTCCCCGGGGGGTCTTGGCCACACACCGGGTCTTCAAAATACCAAGTTATTGCACTTTCAAAAAATACAACACATCTGTGGCTAAGCCCTCCCCAGCCCCCCGCCGCCCTGCCCACTGCCCGCCCCGACCCCGCCACCCCCGCCCCAACCCACTCCATGGCTTGTTGGCTAAAATGCTCGCTGCTCGGCGGGCGCTTGAGGGTCTCTGGGCTGAGGACCCATTTGCAGAGAGAAAAGCAAAGACGAATGTCAAAGTGGTGGTCGCCAGAGAGAGGGGCCGCCCCGCCCGCCGTCCCGCCCACCTGCCCGCGCCTCTGCGCCAGCTGGAATGCTCGTGGGACAAGGACGGCGGTGGCCGGGGCAGCGTGGAGGGGAGGGCGCGTGCGGCTTCCTGGGTCCCTCCCGCCCGCCGACCCTTCCTGGGGTCCGCTCCGACGCGGGGCTCGGCTCCGGCGAAAGCGGCTGTGTGCGTGGCTGGCCTTGGTGTTAAGAGTCTGACTTTTTGTTTCATTTTTCTTTTTTGTACCTTTTTTTTTTTGTGTGATTTTACTTTTTTTTAATCCCCTGATAGGAGAGTCCAGAGGTACAGGTGCCAGGAGCCAGGGAAAGGGGTGGAAAAACAAAATAAATGACAATAAAAAGAAAAAAAATAAACCACTCCTCCCTCTGCACCGAGCCGGCCGCGCCCCGCATGTGAGCACCACGAAAGTCGAGCGTCCGGCCGGCAGTCAGCAGGCCGGCACCAGGCCCTTCTGGAAGGGACAGCGGCGCTTGGGCCGGGGACCCTCTTCATCCTCCTCCTCCTCCTCCTCCTCCTCTTCCTCTTCTTCCTCCGAGGAGGACGAGCTGTCCAGCGTGAGGTCTACCACGTCTGCTCCCGGCTTCCCGTTCTCAGTGCCACTGGCCGAGCCGCCGCCACCGCCGGTGCCACCCAGGGCGCCGCTCCCGTTGACGCTGGGGGCGGGCAGGAGCCCGTTGGCGTCCGAGGTACCTGCAGGCCACGGGACGGGCGCAGGTGCTCAGGGAGCTGCCCGGCCACCCACCTGGGGATTGGCGGGGCGGGAGTCAGACGCAGAAACGGCCAAACCCAGGGGCTGGGCCGGACTCACCGAGCACGAGGATGGGGCCCTGGGGGCTGCAGCTGCGCTCCTTCTCGGCGCGGATCGGGCACCACGAGCCATCCACCAGGTACTCGATCTCGTCGGCGTCCTCGCACTCACTCAGGATCTTGGACAGCAGCCTGGGCGGGGCAGCGAGCTGACGCCAGGCCGGGAGGTGCCCCCACCCGCCGGCCGCCCCGCCTGGGCTCCCCTGTGCCCTCCGCCCTCCCAGAACCTCCAGGTCACCGCCCACCTCTCCCCAGAGGTGGCTTCAGGACAGCGCCCAGCGGGGACCCACAGGCAGGCGCCTTCGCGGGGCCTGCAGGTGCCAAGCCCTGGCAGGGGGTCTGCAGGGACACGGCCATGGGGAGGGGTGACCAGTCAGAGCTCCCCCAACTGCCCTCCAGAAGACGGGGCCTGGGGGCCACAGGGCTGCTGCCCACACCCCCAGCCGCACCCCCCCCCACTCTCCCTCCACCCCCGACTCCGACTCTGTACTGCCGTTTTTACAGGAGAGGAACCAAAGCCTAAGAGGTGACTTTGCCCCAGGACAAGTGGCCAGAGTGGGGCGTGCCTGCCTACACGCGGCGCCGCCACCCCAGCCCCACAGATGGGCAGGGCCAGCAGCTCGCACACCGATGGCAGTGTCCCCAAGTGCCTGCCGTGTCCCGCCCGCTGGCTCCAAGGGGCTACCAGCCCACTCTGCAGATGGGGCACAGACCCAGGAAGGGGCCGTGGGCCCCCCACCTGCAGGAGGGTGGCCTTGGTGGCTGGGGCATCTGAGAGAGGCCCTGTAGCCAGGTAGGCTCTCGAGGGGCCCACTGGCTGTGGCAGCCACGGCCACCAGGCCCCGGCACCTGTGCACTGTCAGGGCCACACCTGCTCCCAGGCACCTTCGACCGAGACAGTCTGGGTTGCACAGGACAGAGGCCCGTCCTGCTCTGAGGCCCACAGGACCCCTCCTGCCCAGGCCAGCCGCACCCCCACCCTGCGGCCTCCACCACGCCACTCAGA
Source organism: Indri indri (assembly GCA_004363605.1). Taxonomy (NCBI): domain Eukaryota; kingdom Metazoa; phylum Chordata; class Mammalia; order Primates; family Indriidae; genus Indri; species Indri indri. The sequence goes on along the minus strand of RJWJ010001581.1, from coordinate 59,913 downwards.
GGTGGTCACCTGGGTGTGAACACAGCTCCCTGCCTGCAAAACTCCTACTCACCCTCCAAAGCCCCACCCACGGTTTCTCTCCCTCCCTGCCTCAGGCAGCCACAGCGAGAGGAGTGTGTGTGTCTGGCCTGCCCTCCCACCGGCCCCCCGGATGAGGGTCCTCTGAAGGCAGGGACAGGGTCCCTTTGGGGACCCTGAAGTCACCTAGCTCAGGGCCAGGCACAAACAAGTGGCAGAGCCCCGTGGAATCAATCTATGAACCAGGATTCTGCCTCCAAGAAGCCCCTTGCCCCGGCCCCATCGGCCCCTGGAGCTGTCACGGCCCCAGGCCTGAGCCCTGGGCTCCGGGGCTGTGGGGGAGGCGGGCGCCGGGCCGCACAGCTGCCAGGCTGGGAACAGAGCGGCCATTCAGCCCCAGCCCACGTGCCCGGCCCCAGGGGCCTGCTCGCTCCACCCCAGGCTGGGCAGCGTGGAGGCCGCCGCTTGGCCCTTCCGGGGAGCGGACCCAGGCTGAGCCGGCCTGACCCACGTTCGAGTCCCGCCTGGCCACCTGCAAGCCAGGGGTGGTCCGCGGCCGTGGCTGCCTCCTCTGAGCCCCGGTTTCCTCATCAGAAAAGGGGGAAGGACCACGCGCCACCTCCTGGGAGAGGGACACGCGCCTGGGGAGGGGGTCGTCTGGGAAACAAATTCACGTCCCCCACCCCCGCCAAGCCCAGCCAAGCCTGAGGACTCGGCCTGCCGCCCTGGCAGCGCCTGCCCCTCTGTAAGGGGATGAGCTCGTACCCGGGGGCGACCTCACACCCTGGCTGGTGGCTCAGCGACAGGTGGGCGTGGCTGGCGCCGGGCAGGAGCCGCATCAGGTGCCACGGACAACAGAGCTCAGTTTCTGGAAACTTAAGACCTGAGCAAAGAGCAAAGTTTCCCTTTTGGGCAGAAAAGACTCATCCTCCTTGTCCCTCTGTGGCCTGGGCGGGGCCTGTAGTGTAGGCCCGGGGGAAGCCTGGCCACAACTGCACCCCGGGAAGAGCGGGTGCAGGACGGAACTTTTGGGGAGACGTCTGTCCTTTTCCCCTTTCTGTGCAGTCACGACCAAGGCTGCGCTTCTGGGGGCAGGACGCCCTCGGGAAGCAGCTCCCTGGATCCCAGCACCTTGCAGCTGGGCTCTTGGGCCCCGTTTTACATGGGAGCTCAAGGTCACACTTGCCCAAGCCACATGGGAACAATGGGGGACCTGAGACACCTGCTGCTGCCTCAGCTACACTCCACCCCTGCAGCAAAGGCTCCGCCTTTTTTCGTGGCCTGAGGTTTCCAAAGCTCCGGGACCAGCCATGTGCCCCCCTGCTGTGCCCTCTCGATGCAGAGACAGGTCGGGACCTCCGGGGGCTCGGAGGACACGGATCAGCGTGGCCTCCCACAGGAGGGCCCAAGGCGCAGGCGAGCCCAGGGCAGGCCCCGAGACTTACCCGTCGATGATGAGCTGGTCGTAGGGCGCCGGCTTGTCGCACACCGGGCACATCCAGGTGGGCTTCTTCTCGTTCATCTGCAGGTAGAAGACGGCGTCGAAGCACTGCAGGTGGGCGCAGGTCTCTGCCCGGCAGGGCACGGACAGCCGCATCTTCACCAGCTGCGGGAGGGCGGGCGGCGTGAGCGGGGGTTCCACACCCGGCCCCGCCACGCTCTCCCACGTGGGCCTGCCATTTGCTCATGGCCTCGGGGATGCTGAGGGACCAAAACCAAGACCCGGCAGCCCAGGAAGGGCTGGCAGGAGGGGCGGCCGGAGGTGAGGGCCGCACGACTCACCGGGCAGATGAGGGAGACGCGCACGCCGGTGGTGGCGATCTCGCTGTCGGGGTCAAGGCGCAGCTTCTCTTTGACTGCGGGGAGGGGACAGAGGACGCCGTCAGGGGAGGGGCAGGGCAGCCTGGCTGGGGTACCCCCAACACCCATCTCCCCGACGATGAGACCCCAGTTTTGCTGCACAGCTCGGGCCTCCAGGGACCCCCGCAAGGAAAGCCAGGCAGTGGCCATCATTGCTGACTGCGGCCCGGGTGCCCCACAGACCAACCGACACCCCAAAAAGCAGGCAGCCGATGGGGTCTTCCCCACCTGCTGGGGCTTTTAACGACCCACAGGAAGATCCAGGCAACACATAGCCACCCACAGGGTCATTCGCTGTGACTGTTAATTCTGCCACCAAAACACCACCACTAAGGACACAGCCGGGAGCGAGGCAGGGACGCCCTCTCCGAGACAGACCCCGTAGCCTCTCGGATCCCAAAAGAGGGCCAGGAAGTGTCCCCTGCCCAGCCACTGCTGCCAGGAGCGGCTCGAGTCTGACTTCCTGCCACAAAGCTGTGCGGGAAGGTCCCTCTTCCCCACTAGGAGAGCCCACGGGCCCTGGGCAGCCCTGGGGTGGTGAGTGGCCTGTCCGGTTTCCCTGGCGCTTTTCTGCACGCTCTGCTTCCAAGACTTGGGGACACCGAGATGAGCCCAGCCACGGCCGGCCTAACCCCAGCCCTGGACCCCACAGGGCAGGGACCACTCTGGCCCGGGACCTGCGTGGTCTCTCCCTTCACGCCCCAGACTGTTGGGACCTTGTGCCCCACTCCAGGAAGTGAGGGCAACTGTGCCAGCTTGTCCCCACCCCAGCCTGGCTGTCCTGCTGCTCTCTCTGCCTGGAACTCCCCCCTCCCCGCCCCTTACCTGCCTGGAAAACCACTTATCTCTGCAAGCTTGGGGGCCACTTCCTCCTTCCTGACCCCCACCCTGGGCCCCCACAGGCTGGGTCTGACCCACAGCCCGCATAAGGACCTGGGGGCTCCTCGGTGGCTCATCCTCCGGCGGGGACGCCCGCATGAGCCAAGGCTACATCAGTCACTCACACCTCAGTATGAATTCGCACCCCTTGGTTCCTGCTCTGGCTAATGAGAGCCTTGAACCCTCAAAAGGACCTTGGGGAGCAAGGAGGGGATGCAGGCGTACGTGGTTTTTTTCTTTGTTGAGACAGGATCTCGCTCTGTGGCCCAGGCCGGAGTGCAGTGAGGTCACCACAGCTCACTGCAGCCTCCAACTCCTGGGCTCAGGTGATCCTCCTGCCTCAGCCTCACCAGCAGAGCGTGCCGAGCCTGCGCCTGGTTTTCGAGTGAGACCTCCCTCCCCCGTGTACGGCAGGCAAGACCATGTGCACAGCAGGAAGGGTGCAAACACGACAAAGGACAGGACTTCCGAACTGCAAGTCAACTGGAGAGAAAGCCAGAGACCAAGACGCCAAACCTGGGGCCAGCTTCAGAGGAAACCTGACACTTCAGCCCCCCCCGACCCTGGAGGGGCCCCCACGGAGAGGCAGGTGGGGGTGGAGGGCCAGTGGGGCCTCGGGGTCGCAGGGCCCTGAGGCTGCCACTCTGCACCAGTGTCCCCGGTCAGACAGAGACATCACCAGGCCCTACTGCCCTGGGTGACCCACATCACCCCTCCCGTCCTCCTCCGTAGCGGGTACTGATGGCTGGAGTGGGCGGGGGCTTCGATACGGGCTCAGAGCGCCCTGGAAATGCCAGCCTCACTCCATGCTTCCGGATGGCAGGGGCAGGGGCCCAGCCTGGCGCCAGGAGGGTGAGCAAGGCCCACCCATTGCAGTCTGCAGGCCGCTGGGTTAGCTCCGGGCCCACCTGAGAATAGCCCAGGAACCACCCTCCCCAGCCCACCTGCCCATCCCAAACCCCAGGCAGGGCCCTGCCCCTGCCCGCTCCATGGGACAGACAGACAGAGGCCACCAAGGCCCGGACCCCAGCCCAGTGGGACCCAGAGAGGGGCTTGGATGGCCCTGAGATGGCTCAGGTCTGTTCTCATGAAGAGAGTGGCCACCAGAAAGGGGCAGAAACTTGCCCGAGGCCACACAGTGGCCAACACACCAGGGCCTGGCTGTGCCCCGGGCAGCCCTCAGGGTGGGAGCACAAGAACAGACGGGGAAGTTCAGCTGCCAGTCTTGGGGTTTTATTTTTAAAATGCCCTATCTGTCACTTCAAAAAAAATTCTTGGTTGCTGTGAGTACAAAAAAGATAAACTCGGCCTCAGTATTCACATTCCGACTTTCGCTGCCCGTCTGCCACCCGCGCCCCTCGCCTCACTGCACAGCAGCCAGCAGCGTCTGCTCACAGCCTGGCTTGCCTCCGTCTCCCCGGCCCTTCCCGGGCTCTGTGCTGCCCTTGGGATGAGGCCCCAACTCCTCGGTGGCTCGGACCCCCGCAGGCTGTAGTTGGGGGCGCTCCCAGGCTGGCCTGGGCTGAACCCTGCCTGGGGGCCTCTGCCCGCGGCAACCCCCTCCTCTAACATCCCCAGACACCTCCCCACCACGCTGCTGCCAGACCCCCAGGGCGACAGGCTGTCCCAGGGCCCCAGAGCTGGACCCTGGTGGCCCACGTCCCCACAGGGCCCCCAACAGACCAGAAGCTCCGAGGGCTGGGCCTGCACCTGCACCTCGCACGCAGCGAACGGAGGGTCTCCAGGGACAGAACTGGGACTGCCCCAATAGCCGAGGGTGGCAGCCAGCTGTGGGGCAGGTGTCCTGACCCAGGTGTCCCCCGGGACTCCCTGCTCACCTAGAGCCTTGCACAGCTCCGGGTGCTTCACCCCGATGGTCTTCAACCTCTGCAGCAGCTCTGACGAGGTCAGCTGCCGCACCAGGTACAGGGCCACCGAGTAGCTCTGGGGACAGAGGGCTGGAGGTCAGGGCCGAGCCGGGGCTGGGCGGGACAGGGCCGGGTGGCAGGGGTGCACTCACCTTGCCGTAGTTCCCCCAGGTGACGGTGATGCGGTTGGTGGCGGAGGACAGGTACATGAGGTGGGTGAGGTTGATGGGGCGGCAGGGCCTCTTGGGCTCCACGCCAGGCTTGTTCGAGGGGTAGTAGCCCTGCAAGCAGACAGGCCGCAGTGTCCCACGGCCCCGCCCCCCCGGGCCCCTGCCCCCACAGCGGATCCGGGGGCAGCCGCGGCTCACCGGGACCGAGCAGTAGCTGTGGTTGACCTTCACGGCGATGTTGGGTGGGTACTGGTCCTCCTGGGGACAGCTGGTGTCTGAGTAACAGATTCTGCAACAACAAGGGGCCGGGGGGGCCTCAGGCAGAGGAGGGGGTGCAGGGCTTCGGGAGGACTCTCGTGGGAGGTGGACGGCAGTGACGGGGACAGTGGAGAAGGTGGTGTGTGGCTGCACCGTACGTGGGGCTCACAGGGTCCCGGTGTCTGCCTGGGTGGCTGGGGGGACGGCGGTGTGTCCCTGGCAAGGACAGATGGCAGGGAGTGGGAGCCAGGCTCTGCCGCTGGCTGCAGACTCTGAGGGGCCGGGGCCATGATGCATCCGGGACAGGACGTGGAAGGGCCACACCACCCAGGATGGAGAGAGGGGCAGGGGTCCCGAGGGCCCACCCCTGGGGTCGTGGGCACACCTGGGCCTACCTTAGGACGACCTGCACGGCTTTGACCCCGGGCTGCAGTTCTCTGTCGAGCAAACCAACGGGGAGGAAAGGACAGGTCAGCGGGGGCTGTGGGGAGCAGCACGGCGCCCCGCCGTCAGGCCAGTGGGGAGGGGACCTGGCCTGGGCAGGGCTGCTCCCACCGGCGCTGGGACACGGAGGCCCAGGCCCCTTTCATGCAGGCTGGGCGGACTCGGGTGTCTGTGGGGCCACCGCGAAGGGGCCGCTGCTCCCTGGGAGGGCGGGAGTCAGGCGCGAAGGCCTGGGAACGGGGGCAGGCGACAAGGCTGACCGCTGCCCGGGTGAAGGAAGTCACGGAGGTGCGAACCAGCATCACCCGGCCAACGCACAACAGCGGGACAACACCCAAGAACAACCGAGGAAAGACCTCAACAAGAAATCGCCCAAGGCCGGGCGCGGTGGCTCACGCCTGTAATCCTAGCACTCTGGGAGGCCGAGGTGGGTGGATTGTTTGAGCTCAGGAGTTCGAGACCAGCCTGAGCAAGAGCGAGACCCCATCTCTACTAAAAAAAATAGAAAGAAATTATCTGGACAACTAAAAATATATAGAAAAAATTAGCCGGGCATGGTGGCACATGCCTGTAGTCCCAGCTACTCGAGGCTGAGACAGTAGGATCGCTTGAGCCCAGGAGTTTGAGGGTGCTGTGAGCTTGGCTGGACACCACTGTAGCCTGGGCAACAGAGTGAGACTATGTCTCAAAAAAAAAAAAAAAAAGAAAGAAATCACCCAAGAGAAGTGAGAAGTCATGTCTACCTAAAGACTCGCATGTGAGTGCTCACGGCAGCACGACCCGCGACAGTCACGATGTGGAAACCACCCAGTGTCCACCCACAGATGGATGGACAAACCCAACATGGCCCATCCACACACTGGAATATCACGCAGCCACAGAAATGGACGAGGCTCTGACACAGGCCACAGTGTGGACGGGCCTTGAGAACATTGTGCTCAGTGAGAGATGCCAGACACAGGACACAGTGTGAGACTCCGTTTACATGAAATGTCCGGAACAGGCAGAGCCACAGAGACGGGACGTGGATTCGTGGCCTCAGAGCCTGAGTGAGGGAACAGAGAGCAGCATGGCCACTCCCAGCCCCTCATCCCTCACCTGCCATAGCTCAGCGGTCCTCACCTGGGGGCCATCCTGCCCCCAGGGGACACATGGCGATGCCTGGGGACATCTGTGGTTGTCACACTGAGGGCAGGGAGCTCCTGGCATGGGCTGGGTGGGGGCAGGGACGCTGCTCAGCACCTGCAGTGCCCAGGACACCCCTCTCCAGAGAACAATCCGGGGGGGCCCCTGTCGAAGGGGGACACTCAGTCTGCCCCTCGTGGGCTGCAGTGCTCTGAGCATGTGCTGGCACTAGGCACGCAGCCCAGCACGTGGGGGTAGGCACTTAAGACCCAGCATGGGGCTTTCTAGAACGACCGCTGATGCTCCCTGCGCTGCCCTGACCGAGTAGGGCCCGTGACGGCCAAGGCCGAGGCTCCCCCAGGGGCGGCAGCAGACGGCGGCCCCAGCGCACCTGGAGTTCCGGATCAGCTCCACCTGCCGCGGCGTCAGGGCGAAGATGCACGGGCTCTCCTGGAGCTTCTCGCTGCTCTGCGGGACTGAAGACACACGCAGGTCAGCGCCACGCGGGGGCCTGGGCGAGCCCCGCAGCCCACCGCTCCCACGCGATTGCCCCTTCGGACCAGGAAACAGCAGGTAGGAAGCTGGGGGGGCGAACGCGTGGGACGGGGTGGGCGCCGCTCAGCTCCCGCGGTCCGTGCCCCCGGTAGGGCCACTCACGGGGTGGGGCGGCCCCACAGCGCCCCCCGTGCCCCGCAGGCAGGACGCGCGCCCACCTCGCACAGCACCAACAGCCCGGCCCTTGCTCTCCGCGTGCCCTCAGGCCGCCACTTCACCTGGATGGTCCGCCTGGGGCACTCCCAGGCCAGCTCTGGAGATAAGGAAGTCAACCCCCAAGTGCACCAACACTGGTCCCCAAGAGGCCAGCTCCCGGTGGGGTGTGACAGGAGCAGCAGAGGCCTGGGAGATGCCACGGCAGGGCCTCACTGGCCAACACAAAGCACCTACTGGTTGCAGGGGTCGGAGGAACGTTCTGCGAAGGGATGGAGACCACTGTGGTTCCAAGTCTGGGCCCTGAGCTCTCAACCGTAACTGGACTGAGCAGCACGGGGCGGTTTGAAAACGCTTTGAACCAAACAAGAAAATATAACGCTTGCGGCACGCGACCGAAGCAGTCGTCAGAAGGAAAGTGATAGCTTTTAATGCTTATGTTAAACAACACAAGAGTTTAAGATGAATGACTGACCAGGCGCGGTGGCTCACGCCTGTAATCCCAGCACCCTGGGAGGCTGAGGCGGGAGGATCGCTCGAGGCCAGATGTTCGAGACCAGCCTGAGCAAGAGTGAGACCCCATCTCTACTAAAAATAGAAAAATTAGCCAGGCGTGGTGGTCGCGCCTGTCATCCCAGCTACTTGGAAGGCTGAGGCAGGAGGATTGCTTGAGCCCAGGAGTTGGAGGCTGCAGTGAACTGTGATGATGCCACTGCGCTCCAGCCTGGGCAATAGAATGAGACCTTGTCTCAAAATAAAACAAATCCAATCCTAGCACTCTGGGAGGCCGAGGCGGGTAGATCGCTCAAGGTCAGGAGTTCGAGACCAGCCTGAACAAGAGCAAGACCCTGTCTCTACCAAAAAATAGAAAGACATGATCTGGACAACTAAAAATATATACACATAGAAAAATTAGCCAAGCATGGTGGCGCACACCTGTAGTCCTAGCTACTCGGGAGGCTGAGGCAGGAGGATCGCTTGAGCCCAGGAGTTTGAGGTTGCTGTGAGCTAGGCTGACGCCACGGCACTCTAGCCCAGGCAACGGAGCCAGACTCTGTCTCAAAAAAAAAAAAAAAAAAAAAAAAAGAGAAAAGAAACAAAACAAATCCAAAATACATTTAGGGAAGACACCATACAAACTTTACATAAACTCTTTCACCAAACAGGAAGGCAGGGACACTTTTTATCTCATTTTATGAGGCCCAAATAACCCTGATACCAAAACCCAACCAAGATGCATCAAGAAAGGAAATTCACAGGTTAACTATCCACTGTGAACACAATGTAAAAATCCTCAATGAAATGTCAGCAAGTATCTCAGGCCACTGTGATTTGTTCCAGGAACGCAAGACCGGTTTGGAACCTCTGACACAGCCACCAGGATGGCTAAAACGAAAAGACTGACAACTCCAGGAGGTGGTAAGGACGTGGAGTGACTGGAACGCTCTGCGGGCGGGGTCACCACATGGTCCGACCACTCGGGGAGGCTGCCGCGCGACGTTAGACACACACAATGTAACGGGGCACAGGCTGCGGGACTGAAACCTCTAGGTGGGCCGCTGGCACGGGCTGGCAGAAGCGCAGACACAAGCCGAGAGCAGCAACCGTGTGTCTCAGGAACCGCAACCGCAGGCGTACTCACACAGGCAGGACGACACAGGTTGGGGTCACACGTCACACAGGACGGTTTCTACTGGCAAAGGGCTGTCAATGACCTAAGTGCCTGTCAACGTGGTCTAGGTAAAAGAACATTCTGGGCCATCGCACAATGGAACACTATGCAACCGTGAAAATGGGGATAAAGGGTGAAAAGTTCCAGATGTTTCTGCCACACGAGACCCCGAAGTGCGGAGTAGCATGAGCATCACGCTACCGCTCGTGCAGACACAGAGGGAGGGCTCTACAAACGTCTGTGGGGTGGGGACAAGAGTCTGGCCACAGTGGCAGCCCCTGAACAGCTGAGAAGGGGAGACGTAACTCAAACCCTTTAGAACGAGGGGCGGCCAGCGGCTCCTGCAAAGGGCTGAGCTCTGTAGGCGACACTGTCTCTGTCATGACCAGGTGACTGTGCCACAGAAGCAAATGCCACAACACCACAACGGGTGTGGCCACATACCCGTGACACCCTGTTTATGACAGGCAGCAGCTGGGATGGGGCCGAATCCGCCAACCTGCCTTGGAGCCTTCCCGACCGTGAGAACAGGTAGCTCTGTGACAAGCACGTCTGATTGTGACTTTAGTAGCTTGGGTTCAGGAGCCAGATGGCCTGGGCTCAGACCCCAGCCCCGGCCTGCGCCTGCGCGTCTTGTCTCTCAGGGACCCAGCATGCACAGCTGATGCTCAGGAAGGGGGGTGCCACGACGGCTACAGCTAACCCTAACCCTGCTTGTTTGCTGAGAACCCGGCGGGTCCCTGGGCGCTGCCAGGCTGCTAGTCCTGGCCGGGGCCCTTGAGGAAGGCTGCCTAATTGGGGGGTGGGGTGCGCACAGGCCACCTGCAGACACGCCGAGAGCTGCCCGGGGAGCCTGGGGAGCAATTACTGGGGGGGGGGGGCAGGGGGCGGGGAGGCCTCGCAGGAGCCGACACCTGAGCTGGGCCTCGGAGGCTGGGTAGGAGGTCGAAATACCAACACCCCACCCCCACCCGCAGTGGCTTCTGGGAGGCAGGGGAGGAGCCAGGGTCCCCAGCAGGCGGCTCGGGAGCCACCCAGCTGGCCAGGGAACGGGTGCCATCCTGGGCCTGGGCAGACAGAGCTCTGAAAGTGAGGAAGGCCGTGACCCAGGCATGGGATGCCAAGGATCGGGGTCCTACCCCTAGGGTCATGCTCTGTACCCCAACTCTCCTGTTGGGGTGTCCCGGGGGCTGCCTGATACCCCCAGAAACACGGCCCTCCCTACACTGTCGGAAGGGGCTGCGGGGTCTCACCCAAACCTGTGTTTCTGCCATCATGGTCAGCAGCAATTATGCCCCATCAGCTGTTCAGGGCCAGAAACCCAGCATGTCCATGTGACTTCCTCATCCCCTCTGTCCCCCCAGATGTCCACTCCCTCAGCCAATCCCACCAGCTCTGCTTTCAAAACACCCAGCACCAGGCACAGTGGCTCACGCCTGTAATCCCAGCACTTTGGGAGGCTGAGGCAGGAGAATCACTTGAACCCAGGAGTTTGAGACCAGCCTGGGCAACATAGCAAGACTCCATCTCCACCAAAAATTTAAAGATTAGCTGGGCGTGGTGGTAGCGTACACCTGTAGTCCCAGCTACTCGGCAGGCTGAGGCAGGAGGATCACTGGAGCCCAGGAGTTGGATGCTGCAGTGAGCTGTGATGACGCCACTGCACTAAAGCCTGGGCGACAGAGTGAGAGACACTGTCTCAAAACGTAAACAGAAACAAAAGCCACACCCCACGTGGACCCCTGCCGCCAACTCTGCCAGCCTGCCTGGGCTGGTGCCCCAGGCCCTCCTCATGCAGGGCCAGAGCTGCAGCCTCCCCCCAGCCCACCCCAGCTCTCCCGGCCCCCTGCTCAGGGCCACAGCAGGACGTTGGACCCCAGGAGGCCTCCTGTGCACGTCCACCCTGGCGCCTGGATTCCACCCTGCCCTCCTCGAGTCCCCACCAGCCATGCAGGCCCTGTTGCAGGGCCTTTGCACTCGCCATTCGCTCTTCTGGAACATTCCCCCCAACTGTCTTCACGGCCCCCGTGTTGGTCTTTGCACAGAGGCTGCCAGGATGAAAGGCTTCCCTGGGAGCCTCATTTAACAACCACAGCTTCTCCTTCCCGTCTGACCTTTCCCCAAAACCGTCACCTCCCGAGAACCGGCTCGGTTTCCCATCTTTTTCTCTGGGCCACTAAGGCATAAGCTGCACCAAGGCGGACCGTTCTGTGTGCTGCAGCCCGGTGTACAGGGGAACCCACGGGCCTTCCGGATCAAGGCGTGGACGTGGCAGGAACCAGAAGCACCTGCCACCTCGCACGGCTCCTACGAGGCCAGGTGACATTGTGGTGGAGCGGGGCAGGCTCTGGGAGGAGGTGCTCGGCCAGGCAGAGAGAACCCAGGCCGAGGCCCTCCCGCCCCCCAGGGAGGAGGGCAGGGCCGCTGGGCGGCGCGATCCCGGGCCCGGCGCGCATCTCCAGCCCGGGCTGCCAGCAGCCTCACAAGACGCTGCCGACGATGAATATTTAATGCCACGAGCAGATGCTCACAGTGTATCGGGGGGAGGTCACAAAACGCCGTCAGGACACAGCCACATGTTCATACAGTCGCACAAAGGAAGGAGGCAGCAGGAACGAGCCCAAACGGCCGAGGGCCGCTCCGAGCCGTGGAGTCACAGCCGCTTTCTCTGCGGCTCACTTGGGTCTTCTATGACAAACGTGTCATTTTACAAAAGTTTAAATGAAAAGGAAACGGGGATCTTAGGAAGCTGATGGGGATGGGACCCCCTTCTCCCGCCCACTGGCCAACGCTGTCTGCTGGCAGCTTCCTGCCCCTCGGCGGAGCCTGGCCCAGGACAGACAGACGGACACCCCTCCCCGACATACTCGGGCTCTGCCTGCTGCCCACCCAGCGAGAGCCACCAGCACCAACCCCCACTGGGGACTCCAGGACGCGGGCAGGTCCTCGCTGGCTCCCTGGGCCGAGCCGGCACAGCACAGAGTCAAGGTCTGAGGGATGTGGGGGGCGCCGTCCCAGAGGAGGCGGAACAGGTGCTGGCTGTGTGAAGGGGCCGCTGGCGGCCACACCTGGACAGAGCCACGCCCGGCTCGGGGGCTCCGGGCTCAAACCCCAGCTCCTCCACCCACAGGGCAAGGAACCTGCCAGTCCGCTCCCAGGGACAGGCTGACCCCTCCTGTGGGTGGGGCTACAGGACAGACCAGTGTCACCATGGAAAGAGGAGCCTGAGGTGTCAGCTCCCCGCTGTGTTCCCTGTGGCCTCCTGGCCGCCTCTCAGAACCCCGTCCTTGCTCACGCCACACCCCCAATCCCACCCCACCCGGCCGCGGTAAACAAACCAGTCCTAGGGACGTAAATAACACACAAAAATTAACAAAATGTCAAAAAATAAAGGCATAAAAAGCAAAGTCAGTGCCGGGAGAAAGCTCTGGTGGACAACAGGAGGGCAGTAAAGGAAGCTGAGCCCTGGAGGAGCCTTGTGGGCACCCAGGAAAGAGCACACCAGAGGCACAGCCTGTGCAAAGGCCCTGGGGCAGGACCGCGCCTGGTGTGTGGGAGACACAGCAAGGAGGCCCGTGTGGCTGGAGCAGAGTGGGGGTGGGGGGTGGGGAGGGGACAGAGCAGGAGTCAGCACAGCCCAGGTTGGGGAGCAACCTGAACAGCAGGGACGTGGCTGGCCTTCTGTCTGGAAAGCTTCTGGCTACTGAGGAGCTAGGGGACTTCCAGGTGGGGAACAGATGGGGCAGACGGGGCAGGTGGGTGGTGAGAAACAGCAGCCCTGGGGGAGGGTCATGGGAGACAGGTGGGCAACAGGACTTGGGCTGGAGGTGGGAACCCTCGGCAGGTCCTGGGAGGCCTGTCCCTCCTCCTCACGCAGGTGGGTGCTCCCAGGGGCCAGGGTCTGCGGCAGAGCCCATGGGTCCCCCCGCCCCAGCCAACCTCAGGCACAGGCGGTCCCAGCTGAGTGGGCCAGATCACCCCACACAGGGGACAGTGGCACAGGACCCCATGTGACTGCCCAGGCCCCCAGGGAATAGGACAGACCCAAAGATGCCATGGAAGGACAGTGGCCTTGGGTCTGTGCCAGGCCTGGCTGTGAGTGGCAGGTGGGACCCTCGGTCCCTCTGACCTCAGAGAGATCCCCAAAAGTAGGAGCAGGAAAAGCTCACTGGGACCTCAGGGTACCCAGTCCCCATTCTCGGGTTTTCTAGCCTCTGCCACCCGAGGCCAGGCTGCTCTGTCCCTCCTCTCAGGGCACAGCATGCCCGGGTCACAATGGCCTCCATTCAGTCCCGTGAATGAGCCCTCTCTCACGGCCAGGCTCTGCCCTCGCTGGTCCCTCTGCCTGGAACACACTCCCCTGCCCCTCCTCTCTGCCCGGCCTCCTGGAACTGACCCTCCGCGTCTGCATGGAGTGCCGCCGCCTCCAGAAAGCCATCCTGCCGGCTACTTCCTCACAGACATGCAATAAACGGCTCCCGCTGCTGCCAGCCTGCCCTGGGAGCCCTGTACCTGTCAGAGCGTGTGTCACCTGGCACTGGCTAAACACTACCTGTGCAGTGCTGGGCATGGCCCACCACTACCTTGCTTGTTACTTGGGAAATGCTGGCCGAAGGGCCTAAGTCCGTACAAGGGGCACGCGTGTGCCTACATACAGCCATACCAGGGGTTCTCAGCCAGCATCAGAGCCACCCACCTCTGGGGGGCACCTGGGGTCATTGCAATAGGGGCCACGCATCCTGCACGGCAGTGGGGCGGGCTGACACCCCCAGGTGCCGGCGGCAGGATGCTGGGGGCCTTGAGGAGCGGCTCTGCCAGCCAGTGCTGCCTCCTCCTGCCCCAAGTCTCACGACAGCCTCTCTTCTTCCCCGTGGGCCCCAGGCCCCCAGGTCCTGCTGGGGTCAGCAAGGGCCTGCTGCCCCGGGCCAACCTGGCTGAAGGCTGGGAAGGGGAGGAGAGCTGGCTCCCTCCCCTTGGTGGGATGGGGTCCCCAACCTTCATGAGGTCAGGGCTGCGGAGCTCAGTGCTCAGAAAGGGGGTCAGAGGCGGGAGGATGAAGTCAGGTTGCTGTGTGACCTTGGGTAAGTCTCCGGACATTCCTGGGTGCCAGCCTCCCCCATCCCAGGGCACCCAGCCCCCCACGGGCTGTGGCTCTATCACCCTCCCCTCCCCCAGCCCTGATCCGCGTGATTTATGGCTCCTGTCGCCCAGCTCGGTCTCCATCCCAGGGAAGCAGGCCGGACAGGGGGCCTCATCCTGGCTGGCAGGTCACGGCCAGGGACGAGGGGAAGGGGAGGCTGGTGGCCTGGGTCCTCCTGAAGTGGCCCTTGGGCAATGCCACGCCACAGAGTTCACCCTGGGGAGCTGGGGGACAGAATCTCAGCCCTGCAACAACAGGCCCACTGACTGCTTCAGGACCCGGCTCTGTGCAGGCAAACCTCTAAGGCCCCGAGAGCACGGGGTCCAGGGAAGGGGGTGCGCCCTGGTGGGAGGGGGTGCCCCTCCCAGGCCCTCAGATGGGGGCAGAGAGCCGTGGGGAGGAAAGGCAGGGCGGGGTCAGCCTCTTTGTTCTGAGCCGCCAGCAGAGTCATTCCGGGTGTAGACAGGGGAGCCAGCTCTCCCGGAGATCAGGTGACTGGGGTCCCTGGGGGCTCAGGGCACAGCGATGCATGGTGGGGCGGAGCAACTGCTCACCCTGCAGGAAGGAAGCCTGAGATCCGATCTGGCAGGAGGGGGGCCAGGCCGGCCAGCCCCGGGCCCGCGCCCAGCACCGAGCCTGCCCTGCGGCTTCCCTGGTCGTGCTCGAGGCCTGAGGAGCCTGAACCCGGCCTGAACGAACGCCAGAGCCAGCCAGCCCTGCCGGAAGAAAGCTTCCCTCTCTTCTACCTAGACGGGGCACAAGGGGCACAAAGGCAGGAAGCCAGCCTGGAGGAGCCCAAGATGAGGCCCCTGGGTCCCCAGCGTCACCATTTCAACTCTAGACAGGTGCAGCTGGGCCAACCTGTGAAATGCCTCCTCTGGGGGGAGGAGTCTTGGCCTAGAGGGCGGAGCCTAAGGCCAGAGGGCGGACACTAAGGATGGAGGGTGGAGCCTTGGACCTGAGGGCGGAGCCTTAGGCTGCTGCAGGGAACACAGGCAGGGCCTTTCTCCCTCCTCCACCTCCTCCAGCCCCACCTGCAACCACAGCCCCTCCAGCCTAACCTCACAAATTCTGGGGGCTGCAGGTGGGAGGGGAGAGGCAGTCTGTACCCCTCCCCACTCCCCCCATCAGCCGGCTGGGCTGGCGCTGAGGCGTGCATGCCAGAGAGGGGGCCCCAGCGCAGCAGGGGCCAGCCAGGCGCTGGGTCAGCAGGTGGGAGGGGGCCTGCACCGCGGTTCTGAACTGCAGGGCCAGGGACGTGGGGGCGGGGCGCACAGGGACTGCATCCTCTGCCAGGCCGCACTCTGCCACAGCACACGGTGCCAACTCAGTAAAGACAGGAGGAGCTGAGTGGGACATGCAGACGGTGGGCTGTGGTGGGGGGTGGCAGGCCCCACGGAGTGGGCCATAGACTGGGGGCCCTGAGCCACCAGTGGGGTGCTGGAAGGGGCGTTCCGCAAGGGCAGGGGCTCTGTCATGTGCCCTGCTCCGTGACCCGTGCATGAGTGAAGGACTGCAGAGAGGGAGGTGGGGCTTCCAGGGGCACCCAGGACCCTGACAGAACCTGCCAGCCTGGACATGGCCCGCAAAAGGCCCAGCCCCTCCTGCTTGCTTTCTGGAGCCCAGGAGGCTGAGGCTGGGCAGGCCTTCCCGGCCCCAAGCTCAGGGCAGCTTCTCAGGCAGGGACCAGGCTGCAGCCTGAGTCCCCACAGCCCCCCAACACTACCGCGAGGTCCTGCCACACGGACGGTGTTCGATCAACACTTGGGGACAAAACAATGAGTAAAGAGGGGACCGTGGAGCTCCAGCACATCCCCTCCAGCCCCGATCACCCAGCCCCTTGGGAACACATGGCGGGAGCAGCCCAGCGGTGCCTGGAGCCCGCGGTCAGAGGCTGATCCTGCAGGACGCCACCAGGAGCAAGAGCCTGGGGGGAAGAAGGAAGGTAGGTCTGATATGATTTTCCAGCCCTCTTCCCACAGGGAAAGAGAGCACAGAAGCAAGTCTCCAATCGCCCCTGTGACCGCCGCACCGCAGCAGAGCTGTCTGAGCACCAGAACATGGCAGAAGCCAAGGCGGACACGCTGTGAGGCTGGGTTATAAAAAGGACTGGGGTTGGGACCTGGGACTCACTCTCAGATCACCGGCTCTGGGGCGTGCAAGCCGTGGGGCTCTCCACACACAGAGGGCCATGTGTCTTTAGCCAAAGCCAGCAAGGCACTGAGGCCCGCCCACCACCATGTGAAGTGGAGGCACCACCCGCCTCAGCCAAGCCTCCAGATGAGGCAGCCACAGGAGCCACCCAGCCACGCCCACAGGAACTAACAGTTGTCTGCCGTGTTAAGCTGCTCGATTCAGGAGTAACCAGTGACATGGACATAGGTAACCGACATCTAAGATGGTCCCTCTGCTTCCCGGGGAAGGAGGATCCCCCCGTGGCACCCCGCCCTTGCTGCACCACAGAGAACATCCCTGGAGTCTGACCGTGTGGCCGGGCGGCGGGCGCCAGGCACACACTCAGAGCACGGCCCCGCAGGGCGGCGACTCACCTAGCTCGGTGGGTTTCAGCAGCTCATCCAGCATGTTGAAGAAGGGCAGCTTCACCAGGCGGACTTCTGGCTTGAGGGTCTTGGTGGGCAACCGTCCCAGTCCGTTTAAGTACTTCCCGTAGAGCACGGGGTAGTCAATATTGGGGCCCGAGAGCGGAGTCCTGGGCACGGCGCCGGCCCGGTCATAGGCGGCGTGCGTGGTCAGGGGGTCCAGGGGCCGGTGGGGCTGGGGGACGGGCTCCGAGTTCTTCTTGGCGTAGCGGGTCTCATACAGCTCCTTGATCTTCTTGAACAGCTCAGGGCTACAGTCAAACTGGACGAGCTGCAGGGCCCTGGTGACCAGCTCGTGCTTCAGTCCGCTCTTACTCCGGCCCACGAAACCCAGGAGCATCTGAAGGTCGGAGACTCGAAAGCTCATCACCATGTTCTGGGGAAGAGCAACCACACATGTGCTCAGAGGCCAGCGTCGCCACAACCAGGCCACCGGGGCGGGGGCAGGGCACCTTGCTGCTGAGGCCGAAGGCTCTTGCCCTCCCCCACGGTGCCCCTCTGAACCAAGCCTGCCGCCCCCAACTCCCCCAGCGTCTCCAAGGCAGCAAAGCTACTCTGACAGCCCCCACCTTCTGTTTTGGGTTCCCTTTCCCCATCTTCCAGCCTGAAAGCATCCCCAGGGCAGGAACCAGGAATCTGGCTTTGCCCACAAATACTCCCGGCCAGTGCCTAGTTGGCAAACACTGACAGCCTCTCTGACCCTCGGTCTCTTTGTCGGAGAGGAAAACAACATCCACCTTGTCAGAATGACAGGGGAGCAGACAAGGTGACTCACGCAGAGCACCTGGCAGAGCCGGTGCTCAACCAGCCGAGCCACAGACACCTTTCCCGTAGTCACAACGGTGGTCGTAGGTTTGCTTGATACTAATCACCTGCCAGGAACTAGCGGGACGTGCCATTATCTGTCTAACTCTGATCCCTGAAATGCCCCTGCTGGGTCGGTGTGGGCGCCACTACAGACGAGGGAGCAGCGGCTCGGGGAAGCCAGCACCAGGATTCAAACCCAGGCCCCACACCAAACCCGGGTGGTCCCTCTACCCTGCTGCCCAGGGCACTGGCACAGAGCTGGGCACTTCAGAGGTCCCCAAAATGCCTGCTGGCCATCCCTGGCAGGCTCTCTGCCTCTCGGCACTGTCGACACTGGGGCCGGAGCGTTCTCTGGGGTGGGGTCGTCCTGGGCACTGCAGGGCGCTGAGCAGCGTCCCTGCCTCCACCCACCCCATGCAGGGAGCACCCCCCCAACCCCAGTCGTGGCAACTAAAAACCATCTCCAGACATCGCCCAGCGTCTGGGGAGCGGGGCAGCAGCTCAGCCTGGTGGAGACCCACTGGTCCAAGGGGGAGGCCTCAGGGTTCCTGCTGCCGTAGAGGCTGTTAACAGAGCCGCGGCGAAGTGACGAATGAGGTTTGGCAGGACCCGGCCCCCGTTACCTGGCAGGGCCGGTCCAGCTAAATCGAACCAACAGAAGAGCTCGGCTGACTCCAGTGTCTGAGCAGGGGCCGCCTGGTGGTGGCCCACCTCCCACGAAAGCTCCCGACCAGCTACATGTGCAAAGTGTCCTCCAGAGATGGGCTGGCAGGGTTTGGGGGGCCACCCGCAGAGCCCCGGAGCTGGCCAGGGATGAATGAAACGCGGTGGGAAAGAGACGCCCAGGGGACGGAAAAAGAAAGTGCGAGTGACAAGAGTGGACACGGAGAGCTGGCACCTGGGGCAGGAGTGCACCCAAAGAAACCAATAGATCGCTGAGACTCGACTTGGAAGAGTCTGAGGGCTGGAGCTGGGGCAGCCCCGCTGGGGTGCGTACGCAGCAGCCCCCGTGCCAGAAGGCTCGGGGGTCTCCAGCTCCTGGCTAACGGTGAGGGCAGGGACGCGCAAGGTCCTGCAGAAGCAGAGAAGCCGTGCAGGTTTCAAGGACAGAGACACCTGCCCGCAGAGGCCTGTCCCACTGCAGAGTCCTCCTCCTGGCGCCTGCGGCCCGTGGCTCTGTAAAGCACACGGGGGCCAAGCATCTACCTCGTGCCAGGTGCCAGAAGGGTCTTTCCACCTCACTAACCTCACGGTGGCCACACCCATCGTGTAGGTGAGGAAACTGAGGCTCAGAGGGTCGCGGCTGGCCCACAGCCCATCGAGTCTAAGTGCAGTGCTGGCAGTTGGACCTCTGTCCCCCAGGTTCCCGAAGGCGTCCCTTCCACTCACACCCAGCTGCCTAGGGGACCCTCACTCACCAGCACACCAGCTATCCGGGGACCTACGCGGGCTGCTGGCCCTCAGAGAGCCCGGGATGCTCTGGGAACAAAACCGCCTCATCCCCCTTGGCCTGACTTCCTACCTTGTGCAGAAAACAAAAAGGCTTGTGGACAAGATGTTTCTTCTGGAAGAGGCCCAAGCCCTTAGGAGAGGCGGTGTCACGGGGACGCTTACTGCCGGCACCTGGGCCAAAGGCAGGTGGGCTCAGTGAACCTGCTGACGTCAACCCGCCCCGGGAGCCCCGGCCCTGCCGAGGATGAGCCCCTCCGTCCGGGCTGCACATCCGGAGCTCCTGCATCCCAGAGCTCACCCCTCGGGCTGCCATATGTTCCCGACTCAGATTTCTCCGCAGCTGCCACCACCGAGGAGCCCGCCCTTGACACTTCAGGGGGGATGAAGTGGGGACATACATTCAGGAAGAAGCCCCGAACGCTCTGAAGATCACTTCCTGCCCTGGCTTCATCCTGACCCGCCTGCCGTTGTACCCATGTTTATAAACAGCACCAGGCCCCGACGGCTTCCAGAGCCGTGTTTCAACTCCAGGCGTGTTTGGAAGCCGCGCGGGGAAACATCAGCCGAGAGGAGGCAGCTGTCTTGTGGCACAGGCTCCTCAGCGCACAGAAGGAGCTCAGCAAGCCACCTCTCCAGGAAAATGGGGGGGAGGGTTTGATGGACACCCCCGGCCCCAAAACCCGACTCCAGGGCCTCAGGAATCTCAGATTTCAAAGTTTATCAGCAAGCGCCTGCAACGTTCTCCCCTCCGACCAGCCCGCTGTGCACCCCAAAGACAGGAATCTATGGCTGTCAGTAAGACAACTTGGGGAAAGCTGCTATAAAAAGGTGGACATTTCGATGACATTTAGGGTGCTCTGAGGTGGCAGCAAGACGCTCAAGGAGACAGAGGGCTCCCTAGGGTCGGGGAGGTTGTGCCGCAGCCCCAAGCACCCCCTGAATGTAGGCTCAAACTTGATATAATTGGGGTGGGGGGGGCCCAGCTACGAGAGGGTCAAGGAGAGTTCATCAGATCATATTTCAAGGCCCTCGACAGTATGAAAAAAGAGTGCAGACCCGACCCGAGGCTGGGATGGGAGGAGTGGGGTCCACAGCCCTGAGAGGAAGTTACATTTCAGGGCTCCAGGGAACTTCAAGGCTGTAGACTGCCACCTTGGCTTTGCAGAGTTCAGACCTACACGTCTATGAGGCAAGTCTCCGTTTTTCAAAAGCCTAGAGAGGAGCAGAAGTGTGTGTGGGGTAGAGCTGGGGGCTGGGGGACAGGGTATATCCTCTCATCACAGAACCCTGGGGCTGCATCTCAGATCCCAGCGGGAAGAGAAGAGGCGGGAGCGAGGAAAAAAAAAAAAACCAGGTAGGTCAGGACCTTGGGGAGGGAAAACCAGAAGGGGGCTGGGGGTCCCCTATCTCCCTGGTAGGAGTGGTCTTGAGTGCACCTCTAAGGGTCCTGGACCCACATCTCCGGGGAGGCACTTGGAGAAGGTACATTCCTGGGACGGGGTCACTCTGAGCTCAGTCCCGAGACGGTTAAAAGGGGCCCCAAGTTAGGACAGAGGACGGTATCTACAGGACATGGAACCTGGACCAGGACCCAGAGCACACAGAAGCAGCAACAGGAGTTATCCTAAAGAAAGAGGCCTACCCTGACCCAGCGGGGACCCTCCAAGGATCAGTGTAACAGGCTGAAAAGGAGGGGGCCAGGAAGCCAGGGCTGGGGTGCAGAAACGTTCTGGGGGCTGTGTAGGGAGAAGGGAGTCTGACCTACCAGAATCGCTAGGGAGTATAGAGGTAGCCAAGGCTTGGAGATAGGATGGGATCCTGCAACTGTGGGGCTTCTAAACCCCAGAGGCAGAGTCAATAGGTTCGCAGATTCTGTCCCGTGGGAAACCGAGGAGGAGGAAAGCAGAGCCAAGGACTCGGGACTGAAAATGGGGAGTAAGGAAGGTCTCTGCGCAAGAACAGGAGTCAGGGCTTCAGTCCCCGGGGAGGGCAAAGGGTGGGACCCCTGTTAACCCAGAGCCCACCCCGGGGTGTGGACAGTGTCAGAAGGGGGGCGGGGCTCCGGGACCAACGCGGGAGCGGAACAGGGGCTCCCAGACCCTGTCTGGGGTGCAGACCCCAAAAGAACATACTATGGTTTGGTGGCAGAACACTACTCGGGAGTCAGGGGACCCTTCCGAGCAGGGAGAGTCGCAACCCCCAGGCTGGCTTGCTGGGCGGGGAAGATAAGACCCAGCTACCAGCCCCCAGTGCCATGGGGGCGGGGAGGCGCGGACACTCCCCCAACCCGAGCACGGACGCCGGCTCCGAACGAGGAGGGAAGGAGCAGTCCGGCCCGGCCCGTCCCGCCGTCCAGGGAGACTGTGCCCCAAGCCAGGAGGCGCAGCCCTGTTCCCGCGCTGGGGACCTGGACCCTCACGGCTCTGGCTGGGTCGGGGGCACCGACCCCCGGCACGAAGACCCGGGTGAGGTTTGGGGGCCCCGCCCCCGGCTTCCCCGCCCCCCGCCCGCACCCTGAGCCCCGGGGGCGGGGGCCGGGGGCCCGGACGGCAAGCCGTGGGCGGGCCGCGCCGTGGGACCCTGGGCGGAAGGCGCAGACCTCGGCCTGAGGCCCGGCCCCCACCCCCTCGCCCGCCCGCCCCGGCCGGCGCTGCCGCCGCTCACTCACTTTGGCCTCCACAAGCTCCGCCGCCATCTTGGCCACCAGCGTCCCCCGCGCCGGGAGCCCCCAGCCGTCGCGTCACGTGACCGCCCGCCACTCGCGGGCGGGGCCGCAGCTCCGGCCAATTAGCACCCGCGCACGCTCCTCCCCCCAACGGCGCGCGCTGCTGCGCACTGCGCAGGCGCACGCGGCTAGCGCCCGGACCCCGGGCCAATCAGAGACGCCGAACTCCCGCTCCGCCTTCGTCTTTCGCTCGCGGCGGTCACGCCCACCCCTGGTGGCGTCTGCTTTCTTAAAGGGGCAGGCGCGCCGCACAGGTCGGGGCGGGTGCTGGGTCGCGTCTGGGAACAGCACGCAGGAGGGGGCGGCGGCGACAACAATGAGGCCAGGTGCGGCGGCCGGGCTCGCGCGGCGGCCGCCAGGTGCGTTCCCAGACTCCTAGCGGCGCCGGGGGAGGGGACGGTTGCTCAACCGCAGGGGCCGCCAGTGCGTGCAGCGCGGCGCCTGGCTGCGCCCTCGGCGGGCCCGATCCCCGCGGCTGAACATCCGGGGCCTGGCGGGCCCCGCACCCCTCCGGCGGGACGGAGGCCGGCGAACGCGGGACTCCGCTCCCCAGTTTCCCGGAGCCCGTGCAGCTTGCGTCTCTCTGCGGGCGGCTCTCCACCCACGGTAAACCCTGGGAATCTGCACCGATCGGGACCTTTCCCGCTCAAACACTCTCCTTGGCTCCCCAGTGCCGTTGAGAAGCAGAGCTCAAACTTTCTGGCGTCCAAAGCAGGAGATGTGAGGACAAAAATGTACCTTCCAAAGCCTACCCCATGGGATGATAATTTTCAGGGCAGGAATTAGACAAAAATTTAATGGGATGCCAAAAACAAAAGGAAATCCAATAATTCTGTAAATTTTGTTTGTTCTTTTTTTTTTTTGGAGACGGGGTCTCGCTCTGTTGTCCAGGCGCCATCATAGCTTATTGCAACCTCAAAGTCCTGGGCTCAAGTTATCCTCCTGCCTCAGCCTCCCAGAGTGCTAGGATAACAGGTGTGAGTCACTGCGCCTGGCCTTTTTATTTTTTTAAGAGACGGGTCTCCCTTTGTCACCCAGGCTGGAGTGCAAGGGTGTCATCATAGATCATTGCAGCCTCAAACTCCTGTGCTCAAGCATTCCTCTTGCCTCAGCCTCCCAAGTAGCTGGGACTACAGGCTTGCACCATTACAGCCAGCTGATTTTTCGTTCTTCCTTTTTTTTTGTTTTGGTAAAGATGAGGTCTTGCTATGTGCTCAGGCTGGGCTCAAGCCATCCTCCTGCCTCGGCCTCCCAAAGTGCTGGGATTACAGGCGTGGGCCACCGAGCAGTGCCCCGTCAAATATTTCAGTGCAATATTTCAAATGTAAAAATTAATGCAAATTTCATCCATGATGGATGAAATAACCAAAATTTTAAGGAAAGGCAGTGTTAAGAAAAACTAGAAGAGGCCGGGCGTGGTGGCTCATGCCTGTAATCCTAGCACTCTGGGAGGCCGAGGCGGGCGGATCATTCGAGCTCAGGAGTTTGAGACTGGCCTGAGCAAGAGCAAGACCCCGTCTCTACTAAAAATAGAAAGAAATCGGCCAAAAAACTAAAAAAATAGAAAAAATTAGCCGGGCATAGTGGCACATGCCTGTAGTCCCAGCTACCTGGGAGGCTGAGGCAGGAGGATCGCTTGAGCCCAGGAGTTTGAGGTTGCTGTGAGCTAGGCTGACGCCACGGCACTCTAGCCCAGGCGACAGAGTGAGACTCTGTCTCAAAAAAAAACAAAAAGAAAAACTAGAAGAGGTCGTGGTTTTGGACTAAGTTCTTGCCCTAGGCACCAACAGACCAGACTAAAAATCAAAATGAGTCATTCACACTGGTGTTCCAGGTCACCAAACCTAAACTAAAATTGTCTGACCTTCCAAGATGTCTAGAGGGAGATATAACAGCTAATTTCTCAAACGGGCCAGTTTCAACCTTCAGTGGGCATGATAGTGACATTCCCTTTGCTTTAATCCATACGCAAAAAAAAGAATCCAGAAGTAACATGGTGTTAACTAATCACTTATTTTTTCCATTGTTTTGTTTCCCTGTCCCTGCCTTTGAAAGGACTAGTACACTTTTTATTCTTTGCTTTTGCTTTTCTTCAAGCTTTCTCTGTAAAGCCAAATTCTTCTGCTCAGCTCATTGGACTACAGGCATACGCCACCAAGCCTGGCTAATTTTCCTATTTTTTGTAGAGATGGGGGCCTTGCTATGTTGTCCAGGCTGGTCTCAAACTCCTGGCCTCAAGCAGTCCTCTTGCCTGGGCCTCCCAAAATGCTGGGATTACAGGCACGAGCCACTGTGCCCAGCCTGATTTTTATTTATTTTGATAAAGTTTAGTACTCACAAGAAGTTCCAAAAATAGTACAGAGTTTTGTGTACCTTTTGTAATAACAACATACATAACCATAGTGTGTTTTGGCAACCAGGAAATGAATGTTAGTATAATACAATCAACTCTAGTACAGACGTTATTTAGATTTCGTCAGATTATACATGCTCTGCGTGTGTGTTCGTGTGTGTGTGCAGTTCTATAAAATTTTATCAGACCTGTAGATTTTTGCAACTCTCATGGTTTGAAGGTTTTCTATGATAATGGTATTGGGTCTGTGTTTCAAAAGGAGTCTGTATCAGAAACAAG
Organism: Indri indri; assembly: GCA_004363605.1. Classification (NCBI taxonomy): domain Eukaryota; kingdom Metazoa; phylum Chordata; class Mammalia; order Primates; family Indriidae; genus Indri; species Indri indri. The sequence continues at coordinate 35,555 of RJWJ010001581.1, read as the reverse complement.
TTTCAAGCATATTTATAGGAGAAATGGTATAGGATTTGCATTGAAGTAACGGCAAGTCCGTGCAGCGCTGTACGCCTGTGGTCCCAGCTACTTGGGAGCCTGAGGTGATAGCCCAGGAGTTCTGGGCTATCACGTGAGGTGCCAGCTGGGTGTCTGCACTAAGTTCAGCATCAGTATAGTGACCTCTTGGGAGCAGGGGGATCTCCTGCTTGCCTAAGGAGAGTGAACTGGCCCATGTTGGAAAAGGAGCAGGTGCTGTGCTGATCGGTAGTAGGATGCCATCTGTGAATAGCCTCTGCAGTCCAGCCTGGCCAACATAGCCAGACCCCATCTCCACGATAAACAGAAAAATTAGCTGGGCATGGTGGTGCACACTTGTAGTTCCAGCTACTCAGGAGGCTGAGGCAGGAGGATCGCTTGAGGCCAGGAGTTGGAGGCTGCAGTGAGCTGTGATGATGCTGCTGCACTCCAGCCTGGGCAACAGAGTGAGACCCTGTCTCAAAAAAAAAAAAAGAATTAAAAAAAGAAAGGAAGAATGGGAAATGCGTGGGTGGGGGAAGAACAGATGAAACAACATAGACTGTGAGTTGCTAATTGCCGAAGGTGGGGAACGGATCACGAGAGAGTCGTGGTTGTCAGTTAGCTGACATTCCTGAGCCTTTTCCTAGAAGCTTCCAGATCAAAGGGTTTCCATGTTATCACTATTCCCATCAACCCCAATTTTCTGATGATGAAACCCAGGCTCAGAGATGGGAAGTACCTGTCCAGACATAGGCCAAACCACAATCGTGATCTGGGTCCAATTGTCGCCACAGGCTACAGTCATAAACTGCTTCAGACTCTCACATCAGGTATTCAGCAACAGCCTCTCCAACTTACCCAGCGTCTACTGTATGCCAGACAAATGTTTTTTTACAAAGTTCGAGGTAGTAAATATTTTCTGTTTGTGGATACACACGGTGTCTGTAGCAATGACTCAACTCTGCCATCTAGGGCAAGAGCAACCACAGACTGTATGAAAACAGGTGTGGCTGCATGCTAACAAAACTTTATTTATAAATACTGAAATTTCAATCGTATGTATTGTCGCATGTCACCAGATATTATTCTTTTGCTTTTGTTCACCCAACGTTTAAAAGAGAAAGAAAAAGCCATTCTTAGCTCAGGGACTGTATAAAAACAGGTGTCAGGTTAGATTTGGGATGAGGGTCATAGTTTGCTAACCCTTGTTGGAGATGGTGAGCCACAGTGGTAACCAAAACGGGCAAAATTCCCTATCCTCGTGAGCTGACGTGCCAGGAGAGGGATGAAAAACAAGCAAAATAAAAAGCTAAATACAGCCAGGCATAGTGGCCTGTGACTGGAATCCCAGTGCTATGGGAGGCCAAGGTGGAAAGATCACATGAGGCCAGGAGTTGGAGACCAGCCTGGGCAACATAGCAAGACCCCATCTGTACAAAAAATTTAAAAATTACCCAAGTGTGGTGGTATGCACCTGTCATTCCAGCTACTTAGGAGGCTGAGGCAGGAGGATCGCTTGACCCCAGGAGCTGGAGGCTGCAGTAAGCTGTGATGAAGCCACTGCACTCTACCCCGGGTGACAGAGCAAGACCTTGTCCCCTGCCCAAAAATAAAAGAAAGAAAGAAAAAGCTAAATGCAGCAGAAATTCAGACAGTTATGAGAAGTATGTAGAACAGTAAAGCAGAGAGGGAGGGTGTGGAAAATCCCCACACGACCAATTGATACCTTTACAGCCAGGTTTTTGTTTTTTTTTTTTTTTTTGGAAACAGGGTCTCAGCTCTGTCGCCCAGGCTGGAGTGCAGTGGCATCATCGTCACAGCTCACTGCAGCCTCCAGCTCCTGGCCTCAAGCAATCCTCCCACCTCGGCCTCCCAGAGTGCTGGGATTACAGGAGTGAGCCACCGCGCCCGGCCTGCAGCCCAGTTTTTAGAAAGAATTCCTCAGATCTAAATCAGATCCTTCCCAGTTGCGACCAAATTCACAAACCACCTCCGCGGTTATGTAACAGACATGGGGATGGATGGAGAGATGTATATATAGATACAGTTATTTCCTTTTTGTACTTGAAGAAATGGAGTCATTTCCTAGGGAAGAATACCGTGAATTGTGAATTCGACGGTAGCGGCATAGAGAAAGCATCTTACATTTATTAATAAATACAGTGTGTATGTATTTATATGGATAACACAATAGGTGACATTTTCTGCCTCTAAAAGAGATGTTAGAAACAAGCCTAGGCCGGGTGCAGTGGCTCACGCCTGTAATCCCAGCACTCTGGGAGGCCGAGGTGGGAGGATCGCTTGAGGTCAGGAGTTCGAGACCAGCCTGAGCAAGAGCGAGACCCCGTCTCTACTAAAAATAGGACAAAAAGAAAAAGGAATAAAAGGCATCCACATTGGAAAGGAAAAAGGAAAGTTATCTCTCTTTACAGATGATGTGATCACACAGGTAGAAAACCCCGAATGATCCACAGTAAAACTGTTAGAAGAGATGAGCTCAGCAGCAGAGTTGCAGGATGCAAAATCAAGACACAAAAATCAGCTGTATGTCTGCGTATTACCGATGATCGAGCCCACAAGGAAAATAAAAGAATAATTCCAGCCAGGCAAAGCTGTGCGTGCCTAGAGTCCTACTGCTCAGGAGGCTGAGGCCAGACGGTTGCTTGAGCCCAGGAGTTTGAGTAGCCACTGCACTCCAGCTCGGGCAGCATAGCCAGATCTCACCTCATTTTTTTAAAATTGCGGTAAAATATACATGACATAAAATGTACCATCTTAGCCATTGTTAAGCGCACAGCTCAGTGGCATTGAGCACATTCACATTGCTGGGCAACCACCACCACCCTCCATCTCCAGAACTTTCTCATCTTCCCAAACTGAATCTCTGTTCCCATGAAACACTCACTCCCCACCCCCTCCCCAGCCCCTGGCACCCACCATGCTACTTCCTGTCTCTGTGGATCTGACGCCTCCAGGGACCTCCCATGAGTGGAATCATACAATATTTGTTCTTTCGTGTCTGTTTGTTGTTTCTTTGGTTGTTTGATTTGAGACAGAGTCTTGCTCTGTCGCCCAGGCTGGACTGCAGTGGCATCATCATAGCTCACTGCAGCCTCCAACTCCTGGGCTCAAGCGATCCTCCTGCCTCAGCCTCCCAAGTAGCTGGGACTACAGGCATGCACCACACCTGGCTAATGTTTCTATTTTTAGTAGAGACAGGGTCTCACTCTTGTTCAGGCTGGTCGTGAACTCCTGGCCTCAAGCGATCCTCCCACCTCGGCCTCCCAGAGTGCTGGGATTACAGGCATAGATTCAAATTGCCCTGAGTATACACTGCAGATAATTTCTACAGACGTTGCAAAACGTCTACCCCAGTTGATCCTCTAGGTAAAGGGAAAAAAAAGTTGCAAAACGTCATGTGTCTAACTCATCATTCTAATGCCACCAAATGTCAGCTTCATTCCTTTATTTATTAATTGGAATTCTTCTGCAAAAGGAAAAAAGAAAACTTTTCCTTAACAACTGGAGATACTTGACTCTACTGGAAAACCATTTGTGGGACAAAGACTGGACAAATGCCAAATTCTGTCTCTTTAGAAGTCTGCTTTGAAAGACAAGAGTGGTTGCCCTCGGTCACCTCCACGGCTCACCAGAGTGGGTTCCTTTCTTTTTTCTTTTTTTCTCTCTTCGGGGAAGCAGAGGAATCCTTTCTTTTTCTGTTGTTCTTTCTCCTTTTTTAAGTATTATTACAGGTTGGCGGGGTGGTAATGGTAAACCTAGTACTTTGGGAGGCCCAGGCAGGAGGATCGCTTAAGGCCAGGAATTTGAGACCAACCTGGGCAACATAGCGAGATCCCATCAAACTACCAAAAAAAAAATTAGCTGGGTGTGGTGGCGCGCACCTGTAGTCCCAGCTACTCGAGAGGCTGAGGCAGGAGGATCACTCAAGCCTAGGAGTTCAAGACTCATGCAGGGAGCTCTGATGGTGCCACTGCACTCCAGGGAGACTGTGTTTAAAAAAACCATTGTGTTGGAACTAGATAGAAGTGATGGTGGCACAATATTGGAAATATACTAAATGCCACTGAATTGTCTACTTTAAATGGTCAGTGGTTAATCTTACGTTATGTAAATTTTACCTAAATTTTTTCTGAATGGGGTGTAGGGCCTGGGCGTGAATAGGCATGACAATTAGGAAGTCTGCACCCACCCTGAAGCCGGGCTCAGGGAAGAAAATCTGGGCTAACCAAAGGTAGGGAGGAATCCTACGCGAGGGTGACCTTGAAGAGTGCAGGTATGGGCTTGGGGGGAAGAACAAAGACCACATTCCCAGCTAGCTGCAGGGGCCACCAGTTGGCTGATTGGCCATCCCCCCATCTCCCTATCTGGCCTCTGAAGAGGTTCAATAAGCCAAATGCTTTCCTGGCCTCTCTTGGAGCTGAAATTGCCAATAGGATACAGATCTGAAGTCTCCTGGGGGATGAGGACAAATCACTCACTACCCTCATTATAGGGATAGCTATCGTTGGTGCTATCTCCCTCTCCCTGCTTCTTCCTAATTTGAATGCAGATGAGATGCTTGGAGCTGCAGCAGCCCTCTTGCAACTATGAGGAAAAGGTCAGGAGACACTCAGAAATGCCAACTCCAATATCAATGAGTGACTGGACCTATGCCAGAAGTTGCCTATCTAAAAAAAATATTAAATATCTCATTAATAATTTTTAGATTGGTTGTATATTGATAATATTTTGGATATATTGAGTTTAATACAGTAAGTGATGAAAATGAATTTCACCCATTAGAATTATTATTTTTTCTGTAGAGACGGGGTCTTCCTCTGTTGCCCAGGCTGGAGTGCAGTGATGTCATCACAGCTCACTGCAGCCTCCGACTCCTGGGCTCAAGTGATCCTCCTTCCTCCACCTTCCAAAATCCTGGAGTTACAGGCATGAGCCACCACGCCTGGCCCCTGTTAAAATTTTTTAGTGCGATTACCAGAAAGATTTAAATTACAAATGGGGCTGCCGTTATATTTCTTTTTATTTGAAGCCATAGACAGAATTTATTAGATTTTGCAGAAGCATGAGATAACGTACCACAAAATAGTTTGATTTTACAACACGTGAAGTATGGTAGGAAGTTGTTTGCTCAGTCTGCTATGTGTTGCTGTAAAGGAATACCTGAGATTGGGTAATTTATAGGGATAGAGAGAAAAAGGTTTCTTTGGCTCTGTTTATTTTATATTTATATTTATAAACAAAGTTTATATTTGTGTTTATATTTATACTTGCATATTTACATTTCTACTTAAATATTTTTAGCTAAATTTTTATTTATAATTATATTTATAAACATTTTATATATTTAATATATATTTGTATACTTAATATATATATTTTGTATATATTTTATATTTACGAATATATCTTGTAGTTGCAAACATTTTATATTTATGTTTACAAATATATATTTATACATTTGTAACAAAATTTTACATTTATAAATGTATTTTACATTTGTATTTATGTTTATATTTCTACTTATATATTTATATTTCTGTTTACATATTTATAATTAAATGTTATATTTTTATTTATATTTTATATTTATAGTTATAAACATTTTATATTTATGTTTCTATGTTATATATATATATATATTTTTTTTTTGAGACAGAGTCTTGCTCTGTTGCCTGGGCTACAGTGCAGTGGTGTCATCATAGCTCACAGCAACCTCAAATTCCTGGGCTCAAGCAATCCTCCTGCCTCAGCCTCCCGAGTAGCTGGGACTACAGGTGCCACCACCATGCCCCGCTAATATTTTATTTTTTTGTAGAGACGGGGACTGGTCTCAAACTCCTGGCCACAAGTGACCCTCCTGCCTTGGCTTCTGGAAGTGCTGGGATTACAGCTGTGAGCCAACACGCCTGGCCCACAGAGGATGTTTTCATTCACACGTCAACAAGCAGAGTGAATAGCGTGTTGACATCTGATCCTCGAGCCTCCCATGTCCCAAGAGTCAGGTGGGTGCTGCTCACACAGTGGGATCTCTTGTCCCCAAGGAACACAGAGCCGTGGGAATCTGCCTCTTTTTTTAGCTGTTCCCAAGCTCCTCCAGCCTTTCTCCTCACACAGTCTGCCCTCCCCATGGCAGCCACCAGAGGGTGCCCGTGAGCACCTGAGTCAGGTCCCGTCCCTCCTCTGCCCACAGCCCTCCATGGCTCCCACCTTCCTCCGGGTCAAAGCCCACATCCTCCCTGGGGCCCACCAACCCCTGCAAGAACTATCCCATTCCCTCCCCACCCTCACTTCCACTAGACTCTAAGCTGTGTCCCCAGCCTGGCAGTTAATGCCTGGCAGAAAAGAAGTAAATATGCCTGGAATGAGAGGCCACAATCTGGGTGGCACCTCTGAAATAATTAGAGCATACTACAATTTCAAACAATCGTGTCCACGGTCTCTCAGCCACAGCACCGTTGACAATTGGGCTAGATAATTCTCTGGGGCGGGTGGTTCCATTTTACAAACGAGGCTTAGAGTAGGCACAAGATATACAGCGGGTTCTTCTCATTGGGGTCTCCACTCATGTGTTCAATTTGCACAGAGCAAGGTCACATCCCAGGGGCCCGGTGTACACTGTCATCCGGGTACAATTAAGCCAGTTCCCTTTTCACTTTGCAAATTGTCCTGGTTTGCACTTTGGTTAAAGGGATGTGTCCACACCGTGTGGTCAGCAATTCCACCCCTCAGTATGCACCCGACAGAAATGCTGTCAGGACGACATGCTAGAACGTTCCATAGCAGCTTTGGTCATAACAGTCCCAAGCTGGAAACCACACACGTGCTCACCAACAGTAAAATGGATAAATATTAATACATCGTGGCACAGTCATAAAAAGAGAATACAGGCTGAGGGGTGGGGTGGCTCATGCCTATAATCCTAGCACTCTGGGAAGCCGAGGCGGGAGGATCGCTTGAGGTCAGGAGTTCTAGACCAGCCTGAGCAAAAGTGAGACCCCCCCATCTCTACTAAAAATAGAAAAATTAGCCAGGCGTGGTGGTGCTTATAGTCCCAGCTACTCGGGAGGCGGAGGCAGGAGGATCGCTTGAGCCCAGGTGCTTGAGCTATGATGACGCCACTGCACTCTAACCCTGGCGACAGAGCAAGACACTGTCTCAAAAAAAAAAAAAAGAAATAGAAAAAGAAAAAAATTGAAAGAATACTAGTTCAAGTCACGTAAAGATCGCATGCAATTCATATTTTGGTGCCTACAAATAAAATTTTATTAAAACACACGATCATGCTCATTCGTTTACCTATTGTCTATGGCTGCTTTTGAGCTGAAACCACATGGCCCAAAAAGCCAAAATATTTTCAGTATTTTCTATGGGGCCCTTTAAGACTTTGTTCTAGAGACATGCCCTGGCTAGTGCGTCTAAAGCAGCCCCTCCTGTGTTTTGTTTTCTGGTAATCCTATACCGTATCAGCTTCTGTGTTTACGCTCACTTGTGAGTGGTGGTAGTACAGGGAGACTCATGGCTTTCATTCAACTTCTCGACCCTGGCTCCCACCGCAGGGACTTTATACCTGCTGTTCCCTCTGCCTGGATGGCCCTCCCCACTTTGGCTCCACTAATTCTCATCTTTCAGATAAGAGCTTCAAAGTCACTTCCTCCAGGAAGCCCTCCTGGATCTCCCAGGCTAGATTGCATCGCTCTCCTGTACAACCCTATCCTTCCTTGTTCTTTCTTCCCCAAGCTCCTGGCACAATTGGAGAGAGTCAATTTGTGCTAATATTCGATTACTTCCTCCACCCGGCGGCCAGCTCCCTGAGGGCAGAGATTTTTGTCTGTTTCCTTCATAGCTGTGTCCCCAGAAAATATGTGTTGCCCCCATGAGTGCTGCGGAGTCTTGAGGGATCTGAGGAATCGGGTTAGGGGAGAAGGTGAAAACCAGGGGGGAAGCTGATGGGTGCGTTTGTAGGTGAGGAGGGGCTGGGCTTGCTGGAAAGTCCCCAGCCTCGAGGTCCCCTAGGGCAGCTTGCAAACAAAGAAATGTAAAACAGTTTGCTTAAGGCTCTAAAGGAAGTCCCTAAGGTGTGGCCTGGAGCCCCACGCAGGGGGCAGAGTCCTGGGGTGCTGAGACTCTCAGTTTGTGCCTCTGTAAGCTGGGACTGCATGCTGTCCCTGGGAAGAGCTTTCCGGTGGTTACTAAGGCTCTGCATAGCTCAGCGGGCACAGGTTGCAACTTTGGCTTGCAGCCCCTGTTCCTGTCACACAGCCCCGCCAGACCTCCCTGCTAAACCCATTTGTTTAACCATCCAAGAGGGCAAAAATGCACTTTCCCAAGGCTCTTTTTTTTCTTTTTAAGACAGAGTCGCGCTCTGTCACCTGGGCTGAGTGCGGTCAGTGGCATCGGCCTAGCTCACAGCAACCTCCAACTCCTGGGCTCAAACGATCCTCTTGCCTCAGCCTCCCGAATATCTGGGACTACAGGGGTGTGACACCGTGCCTGGCTAATTTTTTTGTATTCTCAGTTGTCTGGCTAATTTCTTTGTGTTTTCAGTAGAGACGGGTCTCATTCTTGATCAGGCTGGTCTTAAACTCCTGGGCTCAAGCGATCCTCCTGCCTCGGCCTCCCAGAGTGCTGGGACTACAGGCATGAGCCACCACGCCTGGCCTGTCCCAAGGCTCTTGGGGGAGAATTAAATTCAACAGGCGTTAGGGCATCTAGCAGGGCTGGGACTAAATAATGAAGAGCCGTTTGGACCCTGAGGCAAAAGAGAAAATCACCACTATTGAATTTCTCTTTATTAAAAATGTTGTGATGTTTCCTTCATTGTTGACTCTTTTGACTTCTTGATTTTTTTTTTTAAGTGTATTAGCTAGACTAATGTCTTAAGCAGTGGCTTATGTCTGTGATCTCAGCGATTGGGCTTGCTGAGGTGGGAGGATCACTTGAGGTTGCAAGTTCGAGACTAGCCTGAGCAACATAGCTAGATCCCATCTCTAAAACTAATAATAACAAAAATATTAGCTGGGCATGGTGGCGTGCACCCGTACTCCAGACACTCGAGAGGCTGAGGCAGAAGGATCGCTTGTACTCTGGAGTTGGAAGTTACCGTGGAGGTTATCTGGCCACTGCACTCCAGCCTGGGCAACACGGTGAGACTCCCTCTGGAAAAAATTATTAAAATATTATGATCATGGCGACTGGGTTTTTTTGGCATTGCCTTCAGTTTTGCACCTGAGACAAGTGCCTCACTGGTCTCATTGGAGTCTGAGTCCTGGCCAGCATGCAGTAGGTGCCAATAAATGCTCATAGCAGGAATGATTGCAATATGTAAAATCTATTATTTCTTTTTTTTTTTTCACGTCGGACGGGTAATATGCCGACGTCGTATCAAGATTTGAGGGAGGCACATCTCATGCATGCGCTTGAAAACCCAATCATCATGCTTATGAACTACAAAAGGATCATAAAATCTATTATTTCTAACCCATGATAGGAGCTGTATTGGTTTGCTAGGGCTGCCATAACAGCGTACCACAGATTGGCTTAAAGAAACAAAAAAGTTATTTTCTCACATTTCTGGAGGTTGGAAGTCCAAGGTCAAGGTGGTAGGGTTGGTTTCTTCTGAGATCTCTCTCTATTGGATTAGGGCCCACTCTGATGACCTTATTTTCACTTAATGACCTCTTTAAAAACCCTGTCTCCAAATATAGTCAAAGTACGAGGTGCTGGAGATGAGAATTTGTGAATTTTGTGGAGCTGCAATTCAGTCTACAACAGGAGCAAACTCTTAAGTATCGCTTACTGTATACCTGGTACTGTATATTAGGTGCTCTATTTCTATTACACTGGGTGCTTTATTTATATATTCATTTCCTTAAATCTCGCAAGAGCCCTACGAAATAGTTTCTGTTATTACTCAACGTTTTCTAGGCAGCTTCTGAGGCTCAGAGAGGTTAAGTCACTTGCCCAACGTCACACAGCCAGTGAGGTCCGAACCAGAATTTAAATTCAGATGTCTGGCTCGTTTTAACCAAATCTGAAATACATCTAAGGGAACAGTGTGGGGCAGGGTTGCTTATTGTTGTAACCACGCCTTTTTGGGTGGGACTTGGCTCCACTCTTACTAGCTATGCCTCAGTTTCCTCAGGCATAAAGGAGCCCACCCAAAGCCCAGGGCGTGGAGAGAATTAAGTGAATTAATTAATTTAAAGGGCGTGTGCCCAGCACCTAGTGAGCGCCCCGTACGCAGCAAGAGACGGGTGCAGTGGCGACCTCTGGTCAGCAGGGGCCGCTGCCGAGGCCTCTGCCCCATCAGGGCGCCGCAGTGGGCGCATGCGCAGAGGAGCCTCCCTGCAGAGGTGGGTTTTTTTTTTTTTTTCTTGTTCCCCACCCTTTAACCCCAGCCTGTATTTACGACTCTATTAACTAGAGCAGACCTGGTTGTGACTTCTGCTAATCGTGGGTATGGGGATGACAGCGGGGAGAGCTCCTTCCCTGCCTACACCTGGCTCCATCTGTGCACCTGTGGGGTTGTACACCTGTCCACGAAGGGGGTCTTTCCCTACTCCCCTTAGACTCTCCTCCAGGTTCTGTAGCTTATATTTCATTAGAATTTCTTATAAGCAATGCATTCCCTCGCGAGCAAATTCAATCCTCCCTTTGAATGAGACCCTAGGCATTGCCTATCTGAAATGCCCCCACTTTGCAAGGAAGAAACGGCTACGACGTGCCTCCTAGAGAACCCCCCCCACACACAGTAGGCGCTCGGTTCATTTACACATTAAAAAAAAATTATTATTAAGAATGAGAAACCGGATACCCATCCGCTGAAAGAACGCGTCCCCCACATGGCGCATGCGCCTGCCTTGGCCAGGCCCGGAAAGCGAGTCACGAACCCAGCTGCAGGTGCTGCAGGTGCTGCTGACGTCTGCCCCCCCGCCACGCCCTCTGCCGCGCCGAGCCCCACTCATTCAATAGGTATTTATTGAGCATCTTCCGCCCGCCTCTCCCCCTGGGTTAAATGGGGATGGCAGGAGCAATCGCTGGTTAAATGAAAGCAGGGCTGTGACAGCGCTTTACAAAGCAGAGTGCGCAAAGCATTTGCAGGGGGAGGGAGGAGGGTTCAGGTTTATTTCAGAATCCAGGCTCGAATTTGCATCGCTTTTTGGAAACGCTCACCTCCCCCTCTCACAGCCCAGCAAAAGCACTGCAGTCGCTCTCCTTTTTAGAGAGTGAGTTTGGGAAAAATTTACTCAAGGGGCCTGCAGAATGAAGGGTGCTAGGAGAACATCCTTGGTCGATGCAAGAAATACTGAATGCCTACTATGTGCGTGAGCATGGAGCTGGGTTCTTTAGAAAGAGGAAAGATACTCAGTGGAATATCAGTTCGTTTCCTCGAGCCAAAGATGTGAAATACAGAAAAACTGTTTCTTAGGGTCAGATTAGGACACAAATGCTAAACAGTCTTCCTGCGCCTCCCCCTGGAGAGGACAGGAAATAGAAAATGAGATTGCGCAAGGAAAAGCGCTTAGCCTGGTGCCGAAGACCCGGCAAACCAGCCCCTGAAATGAAATAACTGTTTTATTAATAGCAATGATAACTAATTAAAATAGCTAACGTGTATTGAGCGTTGGGTGTCAGGCAATGTGCTAATCCCTGTACATGTATTTACTTCATTTTACTCTATCCTCCCCCAAATCAGGGAGTACTGATTACCTCCCCCCTCCCAATTTAAAGACGGGGAAACTGAGGCACAGAGAAACCCTACTGGCTAGTGTGAGAACTCGCAATTTGATGAAGGCAGGAAGGTGTTTTGTTCACTGCTGTATCCACAACATTTGTAGCAATGCCTGGTGCATAGTAGACGCTCAGTATGTATTTGTGGGCTAAAAGAGCGATTAACGCCTTTTTAAAATATGTATTTTATTTTTAATCATTATGAGCACATAATGGTTGTACGATACCTGTTTTTTAAAAAAGCTTTTTATGTTGAAATGATAATAGGCGAGGAGTTGCAAAACAGTACATAGAGGTCGTGAGTATCCTTTCTCTCTGCTGCTCCCGGGGGTATCATCTTACATAACAATGCCCAAACCGGGAAACTGACATTCGGAAAGGTCCAAAGACTCTATTCGCGTTGTAATATGCTTTTAATAGAAGTGCTTGACATTTTGGAAGCTAATACAGTTACTGTGATTATTGTTCTCAGCTAAAACCAGGCTCTCCGTTTTGTACACTTGAACAGTGCGCACCAGAGGCGCGCGCCCAGTTTGGGGACCACCACTGCCCCCGGGGCACGCTGACCGTGTAACCTATTGCAACCCGGGCCGGCACCCAATGGGTTAACAGGGAGACGCGCCTCCGTGCGCCTGCGCGGAACGTCGCTTTGCCCCGCCCCCGCAACGCGGTCATATGATCCGCCCAACCGGCGTTCGCCTATAAAAGGCCGAGTGTTGACGTCAGCGTTCTCTTCCGCCGTCGTCGCCGCCATCCTCGGCGCGGCTCGCCTCAGTTGGTTCTACCCGGGAGAATCCACCGCCATCCGCCACCATGGTGAGCAACCCTGTTCAGCTCGTGCTCCGGAACGGCAGCGGGGCCTCCGTGGGGCCGGCGCTGCCCAGCCTGGGACTCTGGGACCGCCTGGATAGGGAGGGAGGAGACATGGCGGCGGCGGCGGAGTCGGGGCTGGGGAAGCGGCCGCCGCCATGTCTGCGCGCCGGGCTCGTCGCCGAGCCCCGTGTCCGATTCCGGGGGCGCCGCCGCCTCGTGGGAGCCCGGGCCCGGCCGGCGCGGGGGTGGTGGCGGGGATGGGGGTGGGGAGCGATGATGTGGCAGAGGCTGTAATGGCGGGCACCGCGGTGGGAGCGGGGAGGCGCCTTACGTAACCCGCGGACCACGAGTTTGAGGTGGGTTTGCTGCCGGGGGCCGTGGGCAGCGGGGAAATGGCAAAACCAGGGAAGCGACACGTAGAAAAGTCCCCTCTTTCACCCCGAAATCCTTCTCCTGACGTTGTGCGGCCTTGGCCTGGGCCCTTGCCCTTCCTGTGAGTCCCAAGTGCTAAAAGCTGCGTTTCTGAGCCCCGGCTGTGGGCTTGTGCCTGGTGGCCTCGTTCGTGCTCCCCGAGGGTGGGGGGCCCTTCCCGGTGCCCCAGGCAGAGGGGTCACCTTGTGTTTTAAAGAGGCTTGTGGGTTGAGGGCAGCCAGGGTGGCCCAGTGGCGGCGTGGAGGGCGTTTTGGGGAAGCTTCATCCGTATTTGACGCCTGGCATTTCCCGACAGTGTGCTCGGTGTCAGGGAAATTCATTGTCCCTTTTGGGGACTGCTCAGCTCTGTAGGTTGTCAATTCTGAATGACAGCTGGAGTCGGTGGTTCCTCCGAGATTGGAGGAGTGGCTTTCAAAGGGTGTCTGGTGAGAAGACCGGGTGGGGGGTGTTGGGGGACAGCATAGCACCAGCCCCGTCCCGGCCTTTGACCCGGAAGGTTAGCATCGACTGGACGTTCTGTGCCGAGCCGGGTTCCTGGAATTCCAGGCTGGTCTGAGCCACCCCCTCCCCCAGGTGAACTTCACGGTAGACCAGATCCGGGCCATCATGGACAAGAAGGCCAACATCCGGAACATGTCTGTCATCGCCCACGTGGACCACGGCAAGTCCACGCTGACAGACTCCCTGGTGTGCAAGGCGGGCATCATCGCCTCGGCCCGGGCCGGGGAGACTCGCTTTACTGACACCCGGAAGGACGAGCAGGAGCGTTGCATCACCATCAAGTCAACGTGAGCTGCCACGGTGCCCTCTGGACCTGGGTGGGAGCTGCCGGCCTGGCAGCTGGAGGCCACTGGGTCCGAGTGGGTGGGGCAGAACTGTGGGCACCATCGCTGTCCCCCGAAACCTTCCCATGAATCACGGGTTGGCCTGGAGCTCGTATCTTAAACTAGGGGAGAGAATGAGGTTCACTAGTAAGACGGGTGGGGAGAGGCACAGGGGTGGGTGGGCAGTGGGAGCTGGGGGTTCTTGAGGAGGACCCTTAACCCAGGGCTTCTCCCTGCTTGAGGACTGTGTGCCTCCTGCCCCAGGGGACACTAGGTAATGTCTGGAGACATTGTGTTGTCACTCCTGGGGGTGGAGGGTGCAGCTGGCATCTTGGGATGCTGAAAAGCGGTCCTGTTTGCTCAGGATAGTTCCCTGTGACAATTTTCTGCTCCCAAAGTGGTGTAGCACAAGTGACCGTCACTGCTGTCTTTCATCAGCTGGTGATGGTGAGAAGTTTTTGCTGGTTAATCTCAGGTGGGGCTGGAGGATAGAGGAAGAAAGGGCAAAAGTGGTCTCTGGGGCTTCTGCAGTCTTGCTTTGGTCACGTAACTGCTGCTTTGAGTCCAGGTGTGGGGACTCCCGCAAAGCCAGAGCGGGGCTCTGGGCACTGGTACCCCGAGTCCCCATCCCTGGCAGAGGCAGAGGGTGGGTTGGCGCTCTTGTGGGAAACCTGAAGATGAGTAATCCAGGAGGGGAGGGGACAGGGTGGAGAGTGCTGAGCGGTGGCTCTGGCTGTTGATGGCATCACTGGCTCCGTTAGGCAGCAACCCGGGCCTAGCCCAGGAGCCTAGCGGGTAGGACAGCGGAGGACCAGGGGCGGCTCCAGCCTCCTGACGCCCCCCTCCCTCCTCAGCGCCATCTCCCTCTTCTATGAGCTTTCTGAGAACGACTTGAACTTCATCAAGCAGAGCAAGGACGGCTCCGGCTTCCTCATCAACCTCATCGACTCTCCCGGGCACGTGGACTTCTCCTCGGAGGTGACGGCCGCCCTCCGAGTCACCGACGGCGCCTTGGTGGTGGTGGACTGCGTGTCAGGTAAGCAGCAGGTCCCCCAAGGCAGGGCCTGGAACCTGGGCCACCCTGCCTCTGGGTGACGGCCGCTGTGCGCCTGCCCGCCCCCAGGAGTGTGCGTGCAGACAGAGACGGTGCTGCGGCAGGCCATCGCCGAGCGCATCAAGCCCGTGCTGATGATGAACAAGATGGACCGGGCCCTGCTCGAGCTGCAGCTGGAGCCCGAGGAGCTCTACCAGACCTTCCAGCGCATTGTGGAGAACGTGAACGTCATCATCTCCACCTACGGGGAGGGCGAGAGTGGCCCTATGGGCAACATCATGGTATGTTCCTTCCCTCTCCCGGCGAGGGTGGGCCCAGCAAGCCGAAGGGCTTTGACTTGGCCCAGGGAGCTGTCCTGGGGGGCTCAAGACCAGAAGCACGCTCACCCCAGAAACGGTGGGGTGGCATGGAAGGGGGTGGGGTGTTTTCCCATCTGACTAGATCTGGCCCTTGTGCTGGAGGCTCGGAGCAGTGCCTCCTGCCTGCGGGCAGGGCGGGCCCCATGTGATGACTGACATTTCTTCACTTTGACCTGACGTCTACTGAAGAAATCAAGCGTCTGAGGCCCGCGGGTCCCAGAGGAGGGGTGGCAGCTGCAGGTCTGCCGGGGCCCCTGCTCAGGCTGCTCACCTCTCTTGCTTTCCCAGATCGACCCCGTCCTTGGCACCGTGGGATTCGGGTCTGGCCTGCACGGCTGGGCCTTCACCCTGAAGCAGTTTGCGGAGATGTACGTGGCCAAATTTGCAGCCAAGGGCGAGGGCCAGCTTGGGCCTGCTGAGCGGGCCAGGAAAGTGGAGGACATGATGAAGAAGCTGTGGGGTGACCGGTGAGCCCCGCGGGGCAGGGGGCAGCGGATCTGGGACACTCCAGTGGGGTGGGGGTGGCGCTCGGGACGAAGCTGAAGCTCACCAGACCCCTGGTGGGGTGCTCCTGCCCAAGCTCTTACCCTTGACCCTGGCCTGGGTCATCCCACCCCTAACCTGGATGGGTTGGGCCCTCTCTCTCTGCCAGGTACTTTGACCCAGCCAATGGCAAATTCAGCAAGTCAGCCACCAATGCTGACGGGAAGAAGCTGCCCCGGACATTCTGCCAGCTCATCCTAGACCCCATCTTCAAGGTGAGGAGCTGGAGCCCAGTTGAGCCCCCCCACGGCAGGGGGCTTCTGGCCGGGGCACCCTCTGGCTGTTGGTAGTGACAGGAGCATCCTCCTTGCACCTGGAGGCCATGACAGGTCACCTGACTGCTGCTGTCAGCTCACGGCAGGGGCGAGAGAGCGAGCAGGCACTTTCAGAGTCAGGTCGCACCTGGACAGGTTGAGGTCAAGGTTCCTGGACTGCGCATGGTGGGGAGGAGGCGGCTTCTCTGCTAGGCTAGACATGAGGGGCAGGTGGGGCTTTGACCAGGAGTCTATTCTCGCAGTTAAAGTTTTCTCACTTGTAAGTCAGGTGGACTTTTTT
The DNA here is from genome assembly GCA_004363605.1 of Indri indri. Classification (NCBI taxonomy): domain Eukaryota; kingdom Metazoa; phylum Chordata; class Mammalia; order Primates; family Indriidae; genus Indri; species Indri indri. The sequence continues at coordinate 19,203 of RJWJ010001581.1, read as the reverse complement.
CCTTTTGAATAATTTACTGCGAGGCTTTTTGGGATTTGGTCTGAGGGGTCACGCCCTTGGTGGTAAGTGGGTCAGGCCCTGCGGGGCGGCTGCTGTGCCACACCTGTCCTTAAGGCGCTGGAGCGGAAGCAGTGGTGGCTTCCTATTTCTTCCCACATGTGCTGTTTGTCTCGTGATCGCGAATGTAGGTGTTTGATGCGATCATGAATTTCAAGAAAGAGGAGACGGCGAAACTAATCGAAAAACTGGACATCAAGCTGGACAGCGAGGACAAGGACAAAGAAGGCAAACCCCTCCTGAAGGTGCGCGGGAGGGGCCGGCCCCAGGCAGTGGGGAGCCCAGTCGCAGCCAGTCTCCTGGACTGAGTGGGCTGCAGGTTGCCATTGTTACAGTTGTCAGAGAGCCCTCGTCCTGGGGGCTTAGGTCTCCAACTGGGGGGATGGCTGTCGGCCTTTCTCCCTTGGGACCTCCGTTTCTGGGTGCCTTGACGTTGAGGCGTCACAGCAGCCTGTGGGCAGGTGTGGGCAGTGCTTTGACCCTCTTACAGAAGGGGCCATGATTTTTAGAAGAACATGGCTCCTAATTGTTGGCTGTCTTAGGTCCCTAAGGGAGGAAGGGTGAGCACATGATCACCCTGGGGTGCCCCGAGCTCCTGTGCAAGCCCTTCCCCCTCTGTCCCTAGGCTGTGATGCGCCGCTGGCTGCCTGCCGGGGACGCCCTGCTGCAGATGATCACCATCCACCTGCCCTCCCCTGTGACGGCCCAGAAGTATCGCTGTGAGCTGCTGTACGAGGGGCCCCCGGACGACGAGGCTGCCATGGGTATGTGGGCAGGGGGTGCTTGAGCTATAGTGCGCAGCTCTGGGCAGAAGGCACTTGTCCAGTGCAGGGTTCCGGAAGGATGAGCTGCAGGGCCGTAAAGCTGTCCCCACTGGGACATATCTCTCCTTAGGCATTAAAAGCTGTGATCCCAAAGGCCCCCTTATGATGTACATTTCCAAAATGGTGCCAACCTCCGACAAAGGTCGGTTCTACGCCTTCGGACGTGTCTTCTCGGGGCTGGTGTCCACCGGCCTGAAGGTCAGGATCATGGGACCCAACTACACCCCTGGGAAGAAGGAGGACCTCTACCTGAAGCCCATCCAGAGGTGAGCAGTTGGACGCCACCTGCGGCGGCTGCTTCTGCTGCTCAGCAGGTGGCCGAGGAGGTGTGGAGAAGTAGTGTCAAGCTCTTTCCAGCTTCTTGTATTGTGGTCCAGTGAGGATGAGGAAAGTCCCTGGGGGTGTTAGGTGACCACAGGAAGCAGGGGCTGCATGGTGAAGGCTAGCTCAGAGTTGGCTGCAAATGTCTTCAGGCTCCAGGGGGATGGCAACAGTCTTGTCCCATGGTCAGGGTGGGCAGTGACCCCAAAGATGGACCTTTAATGGCAGTCCCCACCCAGCAGTCATGGGCTTGTGCAAGCGTTCTAGCTCCTCAGTAGCCTGACCTGTGCTGGGAGCAGGTGGGCCACCAGGTGCCTTTTGTCTGCTCTCGGTGGCACCTGCAGGGGGTGTGGTATCTAACGGGCCAGAATCCCATAGAGTTAGTAATCTGGGTTGAGTGTGGAGTGCAGCCAGGGCTTGAGGCCTGGGCAGGGGCATCACCCCTACTCCAGACAGGAGGGCCACCAGGTCTGGAAAGGCCTTGTCTCCTGGGATCTGACCGGGCCATGCTGCCAGCCCCTTGACACGTGCTGCTCTCGGCAGAACAATCCTGATGATGGGCCGCTACGTGGAGCCGATCGAGGACGTGCCTTGCGGGAACATCGTGGGTTTGGTGGGTGTCGACCAGTTCCTGGTGAAGACAGGCACCATCACCACCTTCGAGCACGCCCACAACATGAGGGTGATGAAGTTCAGCGTCAGCCCTGTCGTCAGGGTCGCTGTGGAGGCCAAGAACCCAGCAGACCTGCCCAAGCTGGTGGAGGGGCTGAAGCGCCTGGCCAAGTCGGACCCCATGGTGCAGGTGGGCACAAGGGCGAGGACGCCACCTGCAGGGGGAGGGTTTGCTGTAGCCTCGTGTGTGGCCAAGTTGGTTGCCACGGTTTTGAGATTTGAGTGACTTAAAAGTAGGGTCTCTGGTTTGTGGGGGGCCCACACCTGCCGAGGCAGAGCTGCTGCCCTTTAAGTGGTGATTTCCTGCTCTGGTAGCCACTGCCCGCTTTTTTAGGCTACTGGGATTTCTGTAGGTTACTGTGGGTCGTGGATCTTAAACTTGTTCAGGGTTAATCATGCCAGGATCCAGCAGCAAGGCTGATGGGGCCTCTTGCTGCCTTTGGTGGTCCTGGGTCTTGGGGGAGCCCAGCCGCTCCCAGCAACTGGAAGGGATGTGGAGCCTGCTTTCTGCCCGTCTGTCAAGTTCACTGTCCCGACGCTGCTCCCCGGCTTGGGGATGCTGCCCGTCAGTGCCCCGGGCTGACCCTTGGCCCTTGCAGTGCATCATTGAGGAGTCCGGGGAGCACATCATCGCGGGTGCCGGTGAGCTGCACCTGGAGATCTGCCTGAAGGACCTGGAGGAGGACCACGCCTGCATCCCCATCAAGGTGAGCCCTGGTGCCGTGTCCGCCCCTCAGGCTGAGTGACTGGCGCTGATAGGATGGCTCAGTGTCCACCCGGCCTCCTCAGGCCGTTGCCTGCTCTGGGCTTCTCCCGTGGCCGAGCTCATCTCCGCACAGGCCACTGCCAGCGCTGGGCTGTATCATGGGCCTTCCTCCCTGCCAGGCCTCTTCAGCCTTGTCGTTGCTCTTGGGCTCTTCCCGACGCGGGAATCGGGGTGTGATTGTGAATTAGCTGTGTGGCAGCTTCCCCTGCTCTCCTGTGCATAAGGAAATACGCACACACGTGACAGGCTCAGGCCAGGCTTGCTCGCAAAACCTCGCTTTCCAGGTGATAACTGCGTGTGTCCTGGTCCTGCTGGCGGCGGATGGAGCTCAGCATAGCCCACACCCTGTACTCACACCCGGAGTGAGATTGTCCTGTTCGTTCTGACTTAACATGCCACTCACTGCCTGGCCGTGTCAACTCTGCCTCGCTGGGGAAGCTTTGAGAATGCCTCTCTGAATGTGGCCTCTGCCTCCCTACCTCCGGGGCTGTGTGTGACCTTCTCGTTCTTTCTGCAGAAATCTGACCCAGTTGTCTCGTACCGTGAGACGGTCAGTGAGGAGTCGAACGTGCTCTGCCTCTCCAAGTCCCCCAACAAGCACAACCGGCTGTACATGAAGGCGCGGCCCTTCCCCGATGGCCTGGCCGAGGACATCGACAAGGGCGAGGTGTCCGCCCGCCAAGAGCTGAAGCAGCGGGCCCGATACCTGGCTGAGAAGTACGAGTGGGATGTGGCTGAGGCCCGCAAGATCTGGTGCTTTGGGCCCGATGGCACCGGCCCCAACATCCTCACCGACATCACCAAGGGTGTGCAGTACCTCAATGAGATCAAGGACAGCGTGGTGGCGGGCTTCCAGTGGGCCACCAAGGAGGTGAGGGCGCAGCTCCTGTGAGCCAAGCGGGGGCCTTGGCCTGGGAGGCAGATACCTGTGCGGGGACCACCTGTTTCCTGCCTCTGGAGAGGCTGGAAGTCCTGCCCCCTGGCGAGGGTTGAAGTGGACAACAGGAGATGCCCCTGGTTTGCTTGGGGCCGAGACCTTGAGGGCCTGGCACAGAGAGGGAGCTGGCATGCGCTCGGTCCCTGATCGTGGCTCTGTCCCCCTCACAGGGAGCGCTGTGCGAGGAGAACATGCGGGGTGTGCGCTTCGACGTCCATGATGTGACGTTGCACGCAGACGCCATCCACCGCGGGGGCGGCCAGATCATCCCCACGGCGCGGCGCTGCCTGTACGCCAGCGTGCTCACCGCCCAGCCCCGCCTCATGGAACCCATCTACCTGGTGGAGATCCAGGTGAGCCGCCCCTCCTGCCCGTGACCTCTGGTGTCCTGCCCTGCCCGGTGTCCACTGAATGGCTTTCTCTCCCTTTCCTGGCAGTGTCCAGAACAAGTGGTTGGTGGCATCTACGGTGTCCTGAACAGGAAGCGGGGCCATGTCTTCGAGGAGTCCCAGGTGGCTGGGACCCCCATGTTTGTCGTCAAGGCCTACCTGCCTGTCAATGAGTCCTTTGGTAAGTGCCAGCCCAGTGTGGCTGTGGCCAGGCCAGAGGGAAGGCAACCTGGTTCTTGGGCTCAGCAGGGAGCATAGGGGCCCCACAGGAGCTGTCGATGGAGCCTGCGCCCTCTCCACGTGGGGGCAGTCCAGTCCCTGACCCTGTGTGGACCAAGTCATGGAACATATTGGGGGAGGGTCCGTTACCCAAAGATGAGAAGGTTTTTGGGCGTGTGTCTTAGGGATGGCTCAGGGCCTAAGTTGGAAGAGAAGGTCGGCTGTAGCTCAGGTAGTCCTGGAAGGAGCAGGTGGCAGCCATGGAAAGGGCATCTCACCTCAGTGCCCTTAGAATGAACAAGCCTGAGCTGAGGTGCAGGTCACCAGGCTGGATGTCTGACCTGAGGGGTTGGTGTTGTCCTAGCCTCCCTCCTATGCACATGGGCCCAGGAGCTCTCCCAGGTTCCCAGCAGGACCTGCTTCTCCTGGGCAGCCCAGCGAGCCTGTCCCTGCTCTGTCCCCACAGGCTTCACCGCCGACTTGAGGTCCAACACGGGCGGCCAGGCCTTCCCGCAGTGCGTGTTTGACCACTGGCAGATCCTGCCCGGAGACCCCTTCGACAACACCAGCCGCCCCAGCCAGGTGGTGGCGGAGACCCGCAAGCGCAAAGGCCTGAAGGAAGGCATCCCAGCCCTGGACAACTTCCTGGACAAATTGTAGGCGGCCCTGACCGCAGCGCCCGCCACCCGGGGTGGGACGGGCACAGCACCCACACCCAGTTCGACCACAGCAGCACGTCCTTGCATTATCAGACGACACCTCAGACTGTCCCAACACAGTGATGCTCCACCTGAGAGGTTCCAGGGCCACTCCGTGCCATCGCTCAACCTTAACACTTGATGCCGTTTCTTTCGATATTTATTTCCAGGTCGCAGAGATGCCCTCTTTGCAGGGACCCACATTTGGCCGGTGGGGGAGAGGGAGGCGGGGTGGGACACTCAACTTTTTTTTCCATTTCTTAGAGGGAAACTCAGATGTCCAAAAAATTTTAAAATGAACGCATTAAGAGGTTTATTTGGGTAAATGGCCCGTAGTGGCTTTTTCCTCCAGAAAAGGGAAAGGAACAAGCGGGTAGGTAATTTCTAGAAGGCAGGAAGTCCTGTGCGGTGTGATCATGAGCACGTCCAGCTGTATTAGTGCCATTGGAATAATAAATTTGATATGGTGGTGACTTCATTCTGCATCATTCTTGCGGCCTCTTTGCGGGGTAGTAGGGCTGCCATGTCCCAGTATCAGGGCCACTGGTGCTGTGCCACTACCAAAGGTCACCTTGGCCTGTAAGGGACGGTCAGATGCTTGAGACCTGGGCCCTGCTTCAGGAGGGGACTGTCCAGGTGCGCTGTCGCAGTGGTAGATGCTGCCCAGTGGAACTTTGTAGGATGGTGGGGGCGCCACTGCTGAGGACGTGAAATAGGAGCAGTGCCCCAAGGAGCTGGAGTTTAAAATTCCATCTCATTTGCAATGCATGCGGGTGGGCTGGTCTGCTGGGGTTGGGGCTACTGGATGCTGCTGGCATAGACTATCCTCTGAATTGCCAGTGTGCTCACATCCTGTCCCCCGATCAAAGCTTTCTGTGAGCCCATTTGTGGTGTTTTGTTTATTGGGAGACAGGGTCTTGCTCTGTTGCCCAGTGTAGAGTGCCGCGGCGTCAGCCTGGCTCACAGTAACCTCGAACTGCTGGGCTCAGTCGATGCTCCTGCCTCAGTCTCTGAAGTAGCTGAGACTACAGGTGCCACCACACTTGGCTAATTTTTCTATTTTTGGTAGAGATGGGGTCTCGCTCTTGCTTAGGCTGGTCTCAAACTGGCCTCAGGCGATCCTCCCACCTCGGCCTCCCAGAGCGCTGGGATTACAGACATGAGCCACCGCACCCAGCCTGACCATTTGTCTGAAAACGGTTCCTCGGGCATTGAGGAGGCCAAATCTAGTTTTAGTGCCAATAATGTCTAAACAGATTCTTTTGTACAATGCCGGACTTATCCACTCAAACCTTACGTAAGGTTAAAAGTTCATTTTTGCTGTTTTCCTATCTTTGTCCTCAGGTGTGGGCTGTGAAGTACTGGTATAGGGTTTTTGGTAAGGAGGGGCCACTCTGGCCATTCTATACTGCCCACAGTCATGTTCCAGCCAAGGCCCTACCCACACCTTACTAAAATACTAAGAAACCAGACCTAAAAACAAGCTCACTTTTTTATTCCATTTACACAGAGTACAAAAACGAGTGAAAGTAAAGCTAGAATAGGGTTTGGTCTTTTTTTGAGACGGTATTGCTCTGTCACCAAGGCTAGAGTGCCAGTGGCATCATAGCACGCTGCAACCTCCCAACTCCTCAAGGGACCCCCTTGCCTCAGCCTCCCCCAGTAGCTGGGACTGCAGGTATGAGCCACCGCCTCTGGTGATATTTTCCACTCTTCAGTTTCCCCCATGCCTAATTCTATAGCGTGGGGGGGGGGGGGCTAAAACTCCCTTTCTTTAAGTCTTTTCCAAAGTTGAATTTACTTTTCAGAGAAACAGTAACTAACTCTCTTGATGAGTTACTCACTTTGCACTGATTCAGCTTAATTATTTGAATATGATAACAAGAGGGGATGAAGGTTTATGTGATGTGACAAAAGTCCACCGGCGTGGCCTTGGGCTTGTTTTGCAGAGAGGGCAGTGGCTTGTTCATCCACCAGGTCACTTAGGTGAGCATCTGCTCTGCTCCTAATTGCAACTGTGATCGGATCTATAACGATGCCACCCAGGTACAGGGGGAGGGTCTTCCAGGTGTAGGTGTTGCCTTAGCAGGCACTAGGCAAGAGTGGGCAAGGCAATTTCCAGGCAGGAGGAACAGCTTGTGCAAAGACCTGGGGTAGGAATGAGATGTTTTGAGGTCAGAAGGACAGAAAATGCGTTGAGATGGAGTAGATGGGGAGAAGTCTGGCAGGGGATGAAGTTAGGGCATTCGACAGTGGCCAAAATACACAGGGTCTTGTGTTTGATGGCATCTAGGGTGATTTAGCATTGACTTCGGGTTTAGATCTATCTGGGTATGAATCCCAGCTCTGCCCTTTCCTAGCTGTGTGACCTTGGGCAGGTTACTTAACTTCTCTGGGTCTCTGTTTCATCTGTAGAATGGGGAAAATATTAACATAGCTCCTAAGGGTGTCAATTGGTACATACTAAGTCTCAATAAATATTTGCTGTTATCAGCTAGCTTGAGACGAACAGGAGTCACAGAAGGATCCTGTGAATGGCAGGGCAATGCGACCGACCTCCTCATTTGTGTATTAAGTATTTGGAACGTGGGTAACATTTTACAGAGGAGGAAACTGCTGCACAGGGATTAAAGCCATCCCGGGGTCCAGCCCAGGAGCTGCCATGCGCGCTCAGCCACAGTCGGGCCATCAATTTGCGCTTCTTGTGCTCCAGAAAGACAGGAGGCTCGTGATGCAGGACCTAAGCATCCCTCTACGCAGCTTCAGCACCAGGGTCAGAGGAAGTCTGCCTTCCCACCAGGGGCCGGAAGTCAGCCTTTCCTCCCGTCGGCTTGACCAGCGTCCATGACAGCCAATCAGATCAGGGAAGGTGAGTCGGTCAGCCAACGGCGAGGCCACATCCGGGTGTAGGGACCGGAAACGCAGTGGAGGGCGGGGCGTTGAGGTGCGCCACGAGCAGCGGGCGCGTCTACCAATGGGCGGTGGAGCCCGCCTCCCGGGGGCGGGCACTGGCGGACGCGGTGACGTCAGCCCAGGCGCGTCGTGGCGGCCGAAGCCGCTGGGCGGGAGGAGGAGGCAACCACGGCCAGCTTCGCGGCGGCGGGGCCGGCTCGGAACTCGGGGCCGCGGAGGGTACGGAGCGGCCTCGGGCCGAGGCAAGCGGGCTGGTGGGGGGCCCGGGCGGCGCCTCGGGGGGCCCATGGAGGATGGAGGATTGAAAGGGGACAAATTTGGGGACCCCTTTGGGTGACCCGGCCGGAGAGGGAGCTCGGCCGGGCCTGCGAGGGGCGTGGCGGCTTCGGGGGTGCTTGGGCAGGAGCGTTAGGGATGGGGAAGGCCTCGGGAGGTCTACGGAGGGAGTCAGTCACCGGGTCTGCCTTGGGGCTTGTGCGGAGGTTGGGGGCGGGAGGGGGTGAAGGACGGTGGAGACTCAGATGCGGCCCTTTGCGGGGGCCCGTGTGGCGGTGGGGTGACTGCGGTTGGGGGATTTGGTACGTGGAGTGGTGAGCAAGAGGTTAATCTTTGCTAGGACCGTGAAGGTCAGCGGGAGGCAGAAGTGGGCTTGCAGGAGCCTGGGGAAGTCAGTATTGGAGGGAGGATGAGATGGGGGGGGTGGGGGGAGGTTGCCTCATTGATGAGGGTCTTAAGAGACCCGTCCTCGTCGGGGCGGGGGGCGGAATGTAGAGGGAGTAGGATGGGGTCGGTGGCTTGGTGGCTCATGCCTGTAATCCTGGCACTCTGGGAGACCAAGGCGGGAGGATTACTTGAGGCCAGGAGTTCAAGACCAGCCTGAGCAAGAGTCAGACCGTATCTATATAAAAAATAAAAAATTAGCCAGGCATGGTGGCACTTGTAGTCCCAGCTACTGGGGAGGCTGAGGCTGGAGGATCACTTGATTCCAGGAGTTTGAGGTTGCTGTGAGCTATGATGACGCCACTACACTCCAGCCTGGGTGACAGAGAGAGACCCTGTCTCGAAAAAAAAAAAAAAATGAAAATAAAAGAAGGATATGGGCAGTTTGTGAGGAATGAATAGTTAGGTGGCTGAAGGGAGTTATGGGGGCGAAGGTGGCCCAGTGGGGTTGCTGTTGACCTGGGTGGTTACAGTGTCTAAAAGAGGTGACATGTGAAAGGACCCAGCCACTAAATGCAGTGTCTCTCCGAGGAGTTTGGAGCTTCAGTGCGGAATGACACGAGCCCTGTGTTGGGTGAACAGATCTTTCCATTTACCTAGGAGAAAAGGCTGGTATCTCAGTTCCTGTTTTTCCATGTCTCCTCCAGGGTCAAGATTAGGGGACTTCCCGAGAACCTGTCCCCAGGCTGCAGTGACTGTGCTTTCCCTGAGTGGAAGCTGCTGGAAGGCAGACTGGCCACCATGTCCACGTTCAGGCAGGAAGACGTGGAGGACCACTATGAGATGGGGGAAGAGCTGGGCAGGTGAGTAGTCCCCTCTGACCACGGGGCTCCTGGGGTAGCAGGGAGGGTTCCTGAACAGTTACTCACCCTTCCTGTCCTTTGTCCTTTTATCCCAAGAAGGAATGGGTCATTATCGTGTGCTGGTGGAACACATTGGGACTTTTGAGTCGGACAGCCCCAGCAGTGAATTCTTGGTGGGACTTCCTCTGTGTATTTCCTTTGGGGAGAAAAGTGTGGAGTAGTTAGAGCACCGAACACAGCGCCTGGCGTGTGGCGGGAGAGCAATAGGTGCTGGCTAGTTTTCTTACTCGAAGGTCTGCTCTCTAAGCACTTCACGTATCAGATTTAAAAAAAAAATCTTTTGTTGGGAGACACTTGAGTTTCCCCAGCTCTTGCACATTTAAAGGGAGGGCCTTCTGCCTAGGCCTACACCCCGCCAATTGTTTAGCATTCTTGGGGGAGAAGGCCGAGGTTTCCCCCTCCAGCAGAGCAGCTGATTTCCTGCCTGTCTGGGCTGCGCGGGGTCCCCCAGGACCCCTACGCCCTGCACACCAGCCAGCCAGGCACCGCTAGGCCGGCCTTGTTTTGTGGAGCCTCAAACCTTATTTGGTGAGTTTGCTGCTGGACAGCCTTCCCGGAGCCACCTCATCCCGCCCCATGATGTCACCAGAAGGGAATGTAAATAACCGAGCCCTGCGTCAGGGCAGAGAGAGTGTCTCAGGCTCATTTGGGATCCTAAGTCCTTCCTTCAGGAATTTCCTGTGTTAGGGCAGTAAGAAGGCATACCCTCCCTCCTCGCCCCGCCCCCCCCCAAGTAATCTCGTACTTCATTGTTGAAAACATGTGTCAGGATCTCCTGCTGGGCGGGGGTAGTTTGGCAAAAGCCAGCAACATTTAACGCGTGCATTCCTTTTAACCCACTGATTGCACCTCTGGGAAGGAAATCAGCAGAAATACGTCCATATGTGGATGGGATGATTCAGGGATGGGTAGTCGCTGTAGCAATGTGTGTGTGAGCAGCAGATGGGCAACCTCTTAAGTGGTCCCCCTGAACCCCCACATCTGTGGCTAGAACATGATGCAGCTCTTAAGGGAACCAGGCAACTCCATGTCAGCGCTGTTCAGTAGAAACGTCATGCAGGCCACAGAAGCGATCAGTTGAAGTTTTCTAGTAGCATCATTAATTTTTTCCTCTTTTTAAAATTGATATATAGTAAAGTATGTGTTTATGAGGTGCATAGTGGTATTTCAATATAATGTAAAGTGATTGGATCAGGGCAATTAGCATATCCATTGTCTTGAAAATTTGTCGTGTCTTCATGTTGGGAATGTTCAGTATCCTCCTCCTGGCTATGCGAAACCGTAATATGTTGTTAACTGCAGCGGTCCTGCAGTGGTTAGAACACTGGAACTCGTCCCTCCTATCCAGCTGTGATTTTGTGTCCTTTAACCAATCTCTCCCCATCCTCCCCTTCCCTTCCCAGCCTCTAGTATCCTATGTTCTGCTTTTTACGTGTCTGGGATCAGCTTATTCTAGCTTCTATGTATGAATAAGAACATGTGGTGTTTAACTTCTTGTTCCTGGTATTCTGGTATTTCACTTAACATAATGTCCACCAGTCCCATCCACATGGCGTCGAATGACAGGATCGCATTCTTTTTCATGGCCAAGTAGTATTCCACAGTGTGTGTGTACCACGCTTTCTTTATCCGCTCGTCCGCTGTTGCACATCTAGGTTGATTCTGTATCTTGGCTGTTGTGAATAGTGCTGCAGTCAGCATGGGGGTGCAGGTGTCTCTTGGTCATGTGATAGTTTCATTGTAGCTCTTTGGGGGACCTCCATACTGTCCTTCGTAGTGGCTGTACTGGTTTGTGTTCCCACCAACAGCGTGTAGGCGTTCCCTTTTCTCTGCCTCGTCACCAATACTTACTGTCTCTACTCTCTTTGATAGTAGCGTCCTGACTGGGGTGAGATGGTACCTCACTGTGGTTTTGATTTGCATTTCCCAGGTCACCTGTGATGTTGAGCATTTTTTCATATAATTGTTGGCCATTCGTGTGCCTTTTCTTTCTTCCCAACTCTAATTTGCATCCACAGTGTTGGGAAGGAGATTAATCTGTGGGCCAGTGAGTCGCTGACTTCCACCCTGGCTCCCTGTCCTGGCGTGGTGGCATCTGTTAGTCTGCTGGGGCTGCCGTCACAGGGTAGCACAGACCGCGTGGCTTACACAGCAGACATTTCCTCACGGTCTGGAGGCTGGAGGTCCAGGGTCGAGGTGCTGGCAGGGCTGGTTCCTTCTGAGGCCTCTCTGCTTGGCTTGCAGACGGCCGCCTTCTCCCTGGGCCCTCACACGGTCGTCCCTCTGTGCATGTCTGTGTCCTCATCTCCTCTCTTATAAGGACACAGTCCTGTTGGATTAGGGTCCACCCCAATGATGCTGTCTCCAAATACAGTCACATTCTGAGGTTAGGACTTCAAATGCAAATTGTGGTGGGGGACACAGTTCAGCCCATGACAGCGTCTCTCTCCCTTTCCCCGTGAGCTCGGTCTTACTCCTCTTTAGAGCTTAGCTTGGCACGACACGAGAGGAAGAAGATCTTTATATTTAAAAATGAGGGACACATCTGGTGTATCCCGCGGTGTTCCTGGTGCGTGGGAAGTGCTGGCATTGGATGTTGTCACCACGGGAGTCACTGTGGGATGGGAGGTGGTGGCATTAGCATCAGCTCGGTGCATGTAGGCAGAGGGGAGGGAGAAAGACATTTTAGGATGGGGGGAGCGACAGCAAAGACCGGGCAGGAGGGTGGTGGACGCGGTTGTGGTGGACGCGGTGGGGCCGGGTCTGACCAGGTCGACTTCGCTGTTCTCCGACCTTGGCTTGTCGGTCAGTGAGAGTTTCCTGCGGCTGCTGTAACACACTGCCACAAGTTAGCACCTTAGAACAGGGTTTATTCTCGGAAAATTCTGGGGCTGTGGCATCTAAAATGGATCTGCAGGGCTGGTCCCTGGGGGCTCCAAGGGAGAACTGTCTCCCGCCTTTCCCGGTGTCTACTGGCCGCGTCCCTCGGCTCGGGGCCCTTCCTCCCCCTCCAGAGCCAGCAGCGCAGCGTCTTCCAGTCTCTCTGCCTCCGACCCCCCTGCCCCCTCGTGGGAGGACCCTGTGCTGACACTGGGCCCTCAGGTCATCCAGGGTGACCTCCCACGTCAGGGAACCAGGTGCACCTAGTTCCGTGGGGGATTTGCCGTCCCCAGCAGCTGCGTCACTCTCCGTCCCCAGCTGTGCGGGAGGCCGCAGTCTGCACTCTTCTCTTGCTTTGCAAACACGTGCATTTCTTCGCTCTGCCTGTTGAGGGAGGAGCTCGTTTGAAGTCAGCAGTTTTATTTTCTTTTCTTCCTTAGATTTAAAAAAATGATAAAACGAAACCCGCCCTGAAAAGTTCCGTCGGGGCGGAATCGCATCGCGTGAAAAGTGGGCACCCTTCTCCGCCAGAGCCTCAGCCCCGCTCCCGGGGGCTGCAGTTAACAGGTTACCCTGGGGCCTCCCGCCTTTTCAGAGAAAAAGCCCCCGTCCCCCGTGTCACGTGGCAAGTCCTCCTGAGTCTTTTCTGGTCCCCACAGAGAGAGCCGCCCCCTGTTCTTTGTCGTGACAGGCAAAATTCCACTGGATTTAGCATGATTTGCCCTAGTTCCCTCTTACACGCGTTGGGCGTTTTCTGATCTTTCGCTGTTGAAAAGCGCACCAGTGCTGGTGTCCAGTGAGTGGCTGTGCGCTTGCCTGTCCACACACCTGCCAGGTGCCCACGGCGGGAACATCTGATGGGCCGGGCCCTGGCGAGTTGCTCTGTGAGGGGGCCGAGGCATCCCCTCCCCCTCCCGCAGGCTCCTGTCCTCGAGGTCCCTGTGCGGGCTGCACCCAGAGGAGCAGGGGGCGTTGTCGGGGACCCCCCGCCCCCGCCGCGCTCACGCCCTCCCCCTCCCACGGCAGCGGCCAGTTCGCGATCGTGCGGAAGTGCCGGCAGAAGGGCACGGGCAAGGAGTACGCGGCCAAGTTCATCAAGAAGCGCCGCCTGTCGTCCAGCCGGCGGGGCGTGAGCCGGGAGGAGATCGAGCGGGAGGTGAACATCCTGCGTGAGATCCGGCACCCCAACATCATCACGCTGCACGACATCTTCGAGAACAAGACGGACGTGGTGCTCATCCTGGAGCTGGTCTCGGGCGGGGAGCTCTTCGACTTCCTGGCGGAGAAGGAGTCGCTGACGGAGGACGAGGCCACGCAGTTCCTGAAGCAGATCCTGGACGGCGTGCACTACCTGCACTCCAAGCGCATCGCCCACTTCGACCTCAAGGTGCGCCCCGGCCGGGACCCCGGGGCCCGTGGGCGGAGGATCCCAGGGAGGGTTTGGGGCTGTCCGCAGGGGGCCGGCCAGACGCTGGGTGGGCAGCAGCCGCTGAGGCCCGTCCCCCGCAGCCAGAGAACATCATGCTCCTGGACAAGGACGTGCCCAACCCGCGGATCAAGCTCATCGACTTCGGCATCGCCCACAAGATCGAGGCGGGGAACGAGTTCAAGAACATCTTCGGCACCCCCGAGTTCGTGGGTAAGGGCCCGCGATGGGTCTGGGCCCCGGTGGGGGCCGTCCGAGGATTCCTGCTGAGTGCAGGGGGAGTCAGGCCCATCTGCCAGATGCCGGTCCCCTGTCCCCAGGTCAGCCTTCCTGTGCCCAGCACCGTGGGGACTCAGGGCTCCCGCGGGTGCTGCCGGCCGGCCCTGCCGAGTTGCTCGCCCCAAGCGCAGTGCCAGCCGGGAAGGCCGTGACCCAAGTCTGCATGCCGAGAGCCTCGAGGGTGGGGCTGCTGCCCTCCTCACCGGCCACTGTGTCCCCAGCGCCCGACCTTCTGTCTCCCTGTGCCCCACAGCCCCCGAGATTGTCAACTACGAGCCGCTGGGGCTGGAGGCCGACATGTGGTGAGTGTGAGCCGAGGAGCTGTCCTCACGGCCCGATGGACCTGCGGGCCGAGGATGGTTTTCACGTTTCTAAAGGGCTGTTAAAAAACAAAACGGGCGAGCAGCTGACAGAGACCGTTCACGGCCACAAAGCCTGAGCTGCTCGATGTCTGACCCGTTATGGAGAGAGTTTGCCATCCTGCCTGGGACCATACCAGGCCCATGGGGTCCCCCGTGTGGGCGCACTGGCCGGGGACGTCCAGCTGGTCTGGCCGCCTGCCCTATGCCCAGCCCAGTCAGTTTGAGCTTGGACAGGCAGCTGTGGCGGGTCCCTGACGCCCTCGTGGGACAGACCTGCCACCTGCCTGCCCTTGGGCCCGGCTCCCCAGCCTTTCCCTTGCCCGACTCTGGCCCCCCAAGGCCCTTTGGAGAGTGGGGGTGACTGTGCGCCTGGCCGCAGGGCTGACCCCAACTTTGTCTTCCAGGAGCATCGGCGTCATCACCTACATCCTGTGAGTACCCGGGGCCGCCTCGCTCCCGCCGGGGAGGGGGATACGGGATGAATGAATGTGCAGGTGAATGAATGAGTGAGCGAATGAATGCGTGATTCTCTCTGGCTGTTACACGGGAGCTTCCGGAGAGTTCCGAGGGCAGGACACTGTTGTATGGAGTGAGCGGTGCAGGCCCCTCTCTGGGAGAGGGAGAGCGAGTGTCCTCCCTCCCTCTGGTCGCTAGATGTCAACCCAGCCTCCCTCTGTGCGAGGAAGGGACCTGACCCCTGACCCCTGACCCCTGACCCCGACCCCGTTCTGATTGTCTCTTCCCAGCTGAGTGCACCTGCTGTTCCGCGCTCTCGCTTGTCCAGTGGGTGTAGCCCTCGGGAGATGGCGCGTTAGGCAGTGTGTGGGGGTCCGTCTCAGATTTTGACAGGATCTTAGACTGACAAAGACTGGCAGACACAGCGCAGACTCCCATACACCTCCCGCCCGGCCTGCGCTCCCCGACGCTCGTGAGACCTTGTCACGCTGCGGGGTTAACCTCGGTACTGCGAGACTCAGGAGAGTGCCACCCGGTGCAGTCCGCTGTCCCCAGTTTTCCCACTAACGCCCCCTCTGGTCCGGGAGCCCACGCAGCGGTTAGCCGTCCGTCTCCTTGGCCCCGCTAGCCCAAGGGTGTCCCTCCGCCTGTTGTCCTTCGCCACCCTGACTCTTCCATGAGCACCGGTCAGGTGTCGGGCAGGACGTCCCTCGGTCCGGGTGTGTCTGGTGCTCGCTCAGTCACGTGGGGGTTCTCTGTCTCTGCCCAGACCCCAGGGGTGACACTGTGTTCCTCAGGCGCACGCCGTCGCGGGAGGTATTAACCTTGGTCCCTTGGCTAAGGTGGTGTCGCTGGGACCCTCCATAGAAAGCTACCCTCCTCCCCCTGTGGTGCCCGAGCGTTCTGGGGGAGCTGCTCTGAGACTCTGCGTCTATGCAGATAGTTTGTTTCCGCAGAGACTTTGGCCTGTTCATTCTGCCGCCATCAGTGACTGGGGGAGGGATTTTTAGTGCCTTCTGGGTGGTGGCCAGGGGATCCCTGGAGGATGTAGGGGGAGCCCGGGGGCCCAACTGAGCCCCCCGCCCATCTTTCAGCTTGAGCGGCGCGTCCCCATTCCTGGGCGAGACCAAGCAGGAGACCCTCACCAACATCTCGGCTGTGAACTACGACTTCGACGAGGAGTACTTCAGCAACACCAGCGAGCTGGCCAAGGACTTCATCCGCCGGCTGCTGGTCAAAGACCCCAAGTACGGGCAGCGGGGTCACGGGGTGGCCCTCGCCACCTAGAACAACATGGGGGGCATGAGCTGAGTGGCTGTGCGGCGGGACTAGGGCCTTCTCCCCATCACGGTGGCCTTGAGAAGTATCTCCTCCCAGCGCCACCTCCCTGTGGCTGGGAGCTAGGCTTGGCCGCCTCTCTGGGCTGCAGATAGTGAACCCATGGCAGTGGTGGGCCCGTGGCTTTTTTTTTTTTCCAAGACAACAGGGTCTTGCTGTGTTGCCCAGGCTGGAGTGCCTCTGTGCCTGGCCTCCTGCCATGTTTTTAAGAAACTTTTAATTTGTTGCCGGCCTGTACAATGGGTTTTGCATAAAATTCCAGGTGGCTGTTTTTTTCCTGGAAAAGTCTAGAATCCTGGCAACACCGAGCCCTCCCTCGTGTATAGATGCTCCCGTGGCCGCAGTCCTCCTTGGCCACACCGCCCCTCCCGTGACCCCAGCCCCAGATCTCAACTCTGTTCACAAACCCCCAGAAAACCCATGTTTCCTTGCGGTTGGCCGGGTGGAGGCTGGAGGGACATCTCTGGGCCTGGGGGTCCTGGAGGGGCTGGCTGTCTGCGGTTGGTGCAGTGGGGAGACGGGAGGACAGTGTGGGTGGCCCATGTGTCACTAACCAGGGTGTGGTGGGGTCTTCCAGGAGGAGAATGACCATCGCCCAGAGCCTGGAGCACTCCTGGATCAAGGTGAGGGGTGGGGCTGCGCCGGGGGCTGCCCGCCTTGGCCTTCTCTGTGGGGTGCTGGTGGTCTCCCCTGCTGAAGGGTGACAGGGCGTCACAAGCCCCAACATGTGAGGAGGGTCCCTGGAGAGCAGGCCTGGGCGTGGGGTCCTCACACTCATGAGATGGTGTTGGGGCTCGGGTCGCTGGCTCGGGGCTGCCACCGTCCCGTGGAGAGCCTGGTAGGATCCTGCGCCTGGCCGCATCCCGCAGGGCTGACCCAGAAACCTCTGGGCCAGGGCCGGCAGCCCTGTTCCCTAGGGGGCCAGGAGGTGAATGTTTGCGGCTCTGCGGGCTGGGCAGTGTCTGTTGGTGTCTCAACTCTGGTTGTCGCGGGAAAGCTGCGGATGACCCTTGTGCTGATAAAACTTGATTCCGGGAAGTGTGTGTGTGTGTGGTGGGGGCAGATGTGGCCAGGACCCCCCGCTCCAGCCCCCTCCTGCTGTACCCGCAGGCGATCCGGCGGCGGAACGTGCGCAGCGAGGACAGCGGCCAGAAGCCGGAGCGGCGGCGCCTGAAGACCACGCGGCTGAAGGAGTACACCATCAAGTCGCACTCGAGCATGCCGCCCAACAACACCTACGTCAACTTCGAGCGCTTCTCCAAGGTGCTGGAGGAGGTGGCGGCCGCCGAGGAGGGCCTGCGCGAGCTGGAGCGCAGCCGGCGGCTCTGCCACGAGGACATGGAGGCGCTGGCCGCCATCTACGAGGAGAAGGAGGCCTGGTACCGCGAGGAGAGTGACAGCCTGGGCCAGGACCTGCGGCGGCTGCGGCAGGAGCTGCACAAGACCGAGGCGCTCAAGCGGCAGGCGCAGGAGGAGGCCCGGGGCGCCCTGCTGGGGACCAGCGGGCTCAAGCGCCGCTTCAGCCGCCTGGAGAACCGCTACGAGGCGCTGGCCAAGCAGGTGGCCTCCGAGATGCGGTTCGTGCAGGACCTGGTGCGGGCCCTGGAGCAGGAGAAGCTGCAGGGTGTGGAGTGCGGCCTCCGCTAGGCGGCCCCGGGGTCGCCTCCCCGTGGGCCTTGGTTCCCGTCACCCTGTTCCAGCCCTCACCAGGCCCCAGGCTGGGGGCTGAGGCGGGAAGAGCCCAGGGAAGTTCAGGCCCAGCTCTGCCCCTGGTGCTCTGTTCCCAGGAGGGCGGGGGCCCCACGCTAGCCCCTGGTGCTCGCCCCAGCTTGGCCCCTGTCCTGCAGCATCGGCGAGGGCAGTGTGGCCCCAGGTGCCCTGTGAGGGGCTGACCCCATCCGGACAGAACTGGCCATGGTGGCCACAGCGGCTGCCCGAGTGCTGCTCTGGCCCTGCGGGCTGGGGAGGGGTTGGGGTGGCAGTGTCGTCGGGCACTGCTGGGTGCTGCAGTGCTCCTCCTGGGTGCTCCTCCCCCAGGAGGAGGCCTTGGGATGGGCGATGGGGGAGCGGGGGGAACTGGGCAGGTGGGGACCGTCCCCAGCATGCAGGGGCCGCTGGCCGAAGGTCAGGCCACCAGGACACTGCCAGGTGGGGCAGGGCTGTGGGGTCAGCCGAGGGGTCTGACTCAGCCTCTGTTGTGCCCAGACCCTCCGTGGCGAGGCTCGTCCCAGGGCTGTGGTGGCCCGTGCCGCACATGCCTCATCTCCGTCGCAATGCCTGCGCACACATACGCGAGAATGTTCCTGTTGCAGCCAAAAGAAATAAAATCCTGACTTTGTGACATCCACGTGTTCTTTGTGGTTCAGGACCTGGCAGGGGACAGCCAGCCCTTGGCCACGCAGTGACGTGCCCTTTGAGGCTTTTGCGTTTCTTCCTTGCCGTCCTGCCTGCCTCTGTCCTCTGGAAGAAGAGGGCAAGCCGGGACCTCTCGTTCTTTTCCTTGTAGTGAGATGGAAGCTTCTAGGCAGCCAGAATTGGGTCGGGAGGGGTCTCCTTTCCCCTTTTGTCTTCTGAGATGCTGCCACGTCACACATGGAACCCCCCAGCACTGCTTGGAGGTGGCCCTCAGAGGAGGGAACGTGGCTCAGCTGGGCCCTGGTCTGGAGTGTGGTTCCGAAGAGAGGCCCTTGTCACCTGTTGCTCCCTTCGCTGGAGCCGAGCTCAGCTGCTTCATTCCACAAACAGGGCAAGTTTCTCTCTCTCGCTCGCGCTCTCTTTTTTTTTGAGACAGGGCCTCTCTTACCCAGGTGGGAGTGCAATGGCATGATCATAGCTCACTGCAGCCTCCAACTCCTGGGCTCAAGCGATCCTCCTGCCTCAGCCTCCCAAGTAGCTGAGACTACGGGTGCCTCTACCACGCCCAGCTAACATTTTATTTTTAGTAGAGACGGGGTCTCACTCGTGCTCAGGCTGGTCTCAAATTCCTGACCTCAAGCGATCCTCCCCCTTTGGCCTCCGAGAGTGCTAGGATTATATGTGTGAGTCACCGCGCCCATCCAAGTTTCTCCTTTTTAAATTTAGTT